>QLOD02000033.1:24273708-24287616 GCA_003260245.2 Sideroxylon spinosum | reverse complement strand
AGAAGTTAAAAGCACTCATGTGAGGGTAAATTAAATTTCTAATTCTTCACGTAAATAGTGATAATAATTATAATTTCCATTGAATTTTATCTTAATTTAAAACTAACAATTCACTTAATCTTTTGTTTTGTTTTGTAACTCAGCCTAGAATAATAATACACTAATTACTATAGCATGCTTTGCTATTTAAATGTGGATCCATATGTCCCTATTTATATGGAGACCATGCATGGAGGTGGTCGGGTCGGTCGGGTCCATCCCACCCGTGTAAAAGCCGACCGCGCCTCCTCCGCGCTTTGTTCCCTTTCTAATTTCGATTACCTTCCCTTTGATTTCGACATCATCGCTAGACAAGTCTATTGGAGGTTTACTCTTACGATACAAGGAGACAATTTACTATTCCACTTCCAAACATTTCATAACTAAAATTGATTTCATTTTAAAATTATTCGGCAACAAAAAATATCACCGAGCGTGCTCGCTACGTCCACGAGATAAGGTCACTCAAGTCTGAAAATAAAGAAAAGTTAAAAGGAGAGATCGACGAAGGTCCCCGGCCACAATCCCTCCAATGTTCAAATCAGAAATGGCTTGAATCAAATGAGAAAGTAAATTGACAGTACTTCGTGAACAAATAGTGAACATACCAAAATTTGATGTTGAGTGCCCTATTTATAGTCTGGATACCAAAATAAATTTATGACAAATAATTGAAAAAAACATCATTGTTTTCCCTTTAAGGAAAGCCTTTTAGCTAGGCATTAAATACCCATCAAGTATCATTAAATGGACGTCACTTAGCATTAAATGTGTGTGAGGTGGGTAAGAGGATTGTATGCGATGTGAGGTAAAGGGGCTGTGCAAATGTCCTATCCGTTTGCCACTTGTAAGGTTAGGGTCTGACTAAATGTAACGAGGTAGTGAGAAATGAATTAAATCCATTATTTAAGAGTATTTATGGTCAGGATCAAACAAATACAACCCTTTTAGTAGCGAAACCTATTCCTTACATTTTGATTGGTTCCTCCCCCAGCACTCGCACCTAGAGGCTTTGTACTCAGGAATCTTGTCACGTGTTATTCATACTTTTTGTACCAACATTATGCCCCCACTCTGGTTGGGAAATTATCTCCTGAGCAGAGTAAAAGAAATAAGATATATCGTTGACCTCATTTACTCAGAACCTTTTCATATCCCTTCTTCTACCATTTTGATTCGATCGTGTCACTCCATGACTGGTTACTTTTCCTGCACATAATGGCACGTGGAGAACCTTTTTAACTTCAGGTGAGTATAACCTGGGGCTTTGTGCTCGAAACCTAAAAGATGACCCGCTGACTGCCAAATTTGTGTCATTTCGAGCGGCCGCATTAAATACGTTTTTCATGCTCGTAACCCTATTTTGACTTTTTGCGTATTCACAGAAACAAATTTGTTCTTTCTACCACTGTTAATCTCTTATGGAGCTTTCTTTCTCTAACTCTGCACCTGCAATCTCGTGTTTATAAATCCTACTTCATTAGCGTTCTTCCAACCTTTAGGTCTTCGTTTGGTGAGTGCCTAGAACTCTTTCCTTGTTTTCGTTTTCATTCTACTAGGTCACAATGGGTAGATTATAAGATAAAATAAAAACTGAAGAGGGATTTGAGAGGTTCAACATTCCTGCTAGTGTTGAGATTTGGTTTTAAGGAGGAAGGCAAACGTGAAATAGGTTTTTTTCCCATTATTGCCATAACCGGGGCTTAGATTCCCAATTTCCCATTTCTTTCGTCAAGTTTTCCATAAAATAAATTTCTCACCTAGGTGTGTTACCTATAATTTCTATAGAATAGTAAATGGTGTAAAGGAAATGAATCGTAGATATGGATTTCATCTTTCTATCTTCGATCTACTTTACTGTTATGATCTTCAAAAGGTTAGGAAGAATGAGAATAAGTAGTACCTCAAATCCACACCAGAAAAGGCCCTCGTGCATATGTTGCCCAACAATGTCAAGGAGTATGGGGATGATTGGTGTGTGGTTTTTGGTGAGTAGATGTGTAAACCTGGGGAGGATGACTTCCCCTAATGACTGCAACTGCATAGGGGCCAGGTCAGGTGACAATAGCATTTCATTATAATGCACGTTTTTAGATTTTTGGAGTGAAATATATTTCATTTTCATCTATAGACGAACGCGAAAGGAAATCCTAGGTCAGGGAGACACAAGCCCACGTTAACGAAGTCTTAGCTTTCCTCGATGAACCAGACACCTAGCCCTTCGCGAGGTCGACGCCCATTTTGTTCAACTTCTAACCTTTTTACTACTCATTTGTCACCCTTCCACATGGCTTTGATATCCAGACTACCGTGGACATCTTACGCCAGTGGTATAGTTGGACGAACGAGAGGAAGCTAGAGCTTTTTCTACAATCGTCATCTTGCTTTACATCTAGCCACAAGTTTCGCGACCCTAGTAGGACAAGAAGAGCAAACTGCTTTGGAAGCCCTTCCACCACGAGCAATTGGACCAGAAATGGCGCTAAAATAAAACATGAAAAAGGCAACCGAGAAGAGGGTGCGGCAAAGGAAAATTGAAACCACGAAAAAGAAAATCGATGAGAGAAAGGCTAAGGAGATCACAAGAAAGAAGGCCGAAGAAGCAAAAAAACCGAGCTCGGTCGACAGGTTAAGTAGGAGAATATAGAGAAGAATAAAAAGAAAAAAAAGGGTTTCCATAAAGGAACCTGGCACGGCTCCAAAAAGGATTTCTCAAGCTGAGGTGGAGGATCCCTAAGAAAAAAAGAAAAACAAAAAATCGATCAACCTCTTGACTTGGTCATTTCGGATCCTTTCGTCCTTGAGAAACTGTAGTCGAGCATGCCGAGAGACGTCTTGAGGACTTTCCCAAAGTCTCCTCCTCCTTCTCCTCAGCAAAAAGAGAAGGCAACAAGTGGCGAAAGGAGCTCAAGGCAGATTCCCCTAGAAACAGTGTTCCCAAGGAACCCAGTCAAGGATTCTACTCCTCGGGCTCCATAGATTTTAATTCTAAGTTTAGAATTTCCATCTGGTTACTCTTTCTCAATTCAGGATTCAACAATAAACCAACCAGAACTCTACCTGCGAGGGATCATTCCTCATAGTGATATGCAAAACGCGAAGAAGAAAAAAGTGGAAGATCTTCACAACACAATGATGAAGAACTTAATAACGGTAAGCAAGTCATCGTGAGCTTTTTCGTATGTTTTTATTTTAAAAATTTTTTTATGTTTTCCTCCCTTAATTTTTTTGGTTTGTGCAGTCAACTCTGTACTCCATGGAGTTAATCACTTGGATTAAAGCTCTACATGAAAAGGCCGGCGTAGATAACGCCTATATTGGAGCTTTAAGAGAAAGGGCTAAAAATCTGAAAATAGTAAAAACTGAATACAAGAAAGAGCTCAAAGCAGCCAACCAAAAGATTGTTGTTGCCAAGGAGAAGTCAGAGGCACGCCTAGCCTCAAAAAATAAAGAGCTAATAGAGAAGATAAAACAGCTTGGCAAGGCTCACAAAGGCATTTCATAGGCCAAGTCTAAACGAGAGAAAATGATAAAGTACCTGAGGGAATGTCATATAGAATGTGCGAGTTAAGTAATAATAACGTAAAACTGAAGCTTGAGCTTAGAACCGAGACCACCAGAATGATTCTGAGACCAAGGGTGCCAAGGATCTTGAAGTGTAGTTTAATGACTTCGTGAAACAGATGGAGGATGTGAGAAATGAATATTTTCTGGATGGCTAGGAGGTGGCTATGCAAAAATTAAAGGTGGATTCTGCCCTAAGACATACAGGAGTGTTCCATTCCCTAATCCACATTGTTTGATTTTGAAATTCAGTTTCGATCGAGATCCTTGAACTCCCAATGTCGAAGAGCTAACCAATCAGCTTTTAGAAGAAGGCAAGGTTGAGGTCATAAAAGAGGCCCCCAGGATGTTCTTGCCCAGAGCATAGATTAAACCGTCACCGAAGTAAACAAGACGGCGAAAGCTGGATCGAGCAAGGATAAATCTACGGGGGAGGAGCCCAGTCAATCTTTGTCCTTTCCTCTGTTGTAATAATGGCCCTTCAGTGTTTAGTAAAATTTTTCTTTATTTGCAATAGTGTTCTATCTCTGTATTTTTGATATACTTTGCCTTTTTCATCATTCAGCAGATAGTTGTATTGAGTTTTGCAATGTAAAACTTTATTTTCATCATATGAGATTCTCCCTCTTTTATAAACTCGTTTTAACAATCTTCATAACTAGCTTAATTATGGTTTGATAATCAGTGGAAACTGACTAAGTATAACTTTTAGAAACAAGCTTTATTTGCTCTGGTGTGTGGACCCATGTGTTGTGCTTTTAGACTTTCTTATCACCTTCTTGCTAAAAACTCAATGTATTTTCATACCTATAAAAACCTCACAAAGTAACTAAGTCCTAACTATATCTAATGCGGTTGGGGTATCACAAAATTTTTCACGTTGATATAAACTCGAATGATTTTCTTTTAAATATGATTGCCTTTGCATATGATGTGCTCCCGACCATAAGTAATATAGTCAAGACTACGTGGGTCTGTTAAGTAAATGAAAATTTGCACTCCTTTTGCAAAATAATTCAGTTTTTGGTCAACTTCCATTATATTTGTAACGAGTTACCTTTCTTTGAGAAGAAATCAACTTGTTGGTTATATTCCAAACTATAGCTATGCCTTTGGGCTTGCAAATCTTTATGGATTAGACGATGCCAACCGTAAGTAATGAGATTGGGGTAGATTATGAGCTTTTTACATGCGTAGATAATTGCCTAATTAACATCAACTGAGACTTTCTATAGCCAGAGTCTTTTGCTAAGCAAATGTAGTAGATGTCCAACCTCAGAAAATGAGAGTAGAAAAATGTACGTTTTTTCTCATGAACCTGAAAATGTTTTTCTTATATAAAATGACACAATTTATAATGTAATTTCCTCAGCAGAATCAGCGTTGAGCAAACTAGTGAGTGTACGCCCATTTCTAGACCACCACTGGGTAAACCAATGGGACAATCCCTATATGAACCGCCATTGGGTAAACTAGTGGGGCAATTCTCGTATGAACTTCCACTGGGTCAACTGGTCGGGCAGTCCTTGTATGAACCACCACTGGGTAAACTAGTGGAGCAATCTTTGTATTTTGTGCATGTCTTTAGTAATGATTTCCTTGGTGCTGACCGGTAAAGATCTTAAAAAACAGTACATGTATGAATGTATATTTATGGAATGTAAAGTCTTACATGTAAAACAACTTTAAATGTGCACTATTCCACGGCCTTTTGATGGGTCGTCCTTCCAGGTCTGATAGCCGATACGCTCTGTTCCCGAGCACTTCTGTCACAGTGAATGGCCCTTCCCAGTTAGCCCCAAGTTTACCTTCTGTTGGTTTTTTCCTGGCACCCATCAGCTTTCTAAGAACATAGTCACCGAACTTGAATTCTTGAGTCTTAACGATTTTGTTAAATTTTCTTCTTAACTCATTCTAGTAGCTTTCTAAACTGATTGCGGCCAACTCTCTTCTTTTATCAATGAGGTCAAGGCTTATTCTCATCACAGCATTGTTTTCCCTTTGAACAAAAGATTGTGTACGGAAGGTTGGCATACCAACCTCTAATGGGATCACCGCTTCCATACCATAAGCAAGAGAAATGAGAATTCCTCGGTTGACCTCTTTGGGGTTGTTCTGAATGTACAGAGTACCATTGGGGACTCATCCACTTATCTTCCTTTAACCACTTCAAGCCTTTTTTTGATACCACTGAGGATGATTTTGTTTGAAGCTTCAGCCTGTCCATTGCTTTGGGGTATGCAGGTGTTGAATAGACATTCTTGATTCCGTACCTAGAATAATATTTCCTTAATGAAGCACTATCGAATTATGTTCCATTATAAAAAAAAAATAAGCGTCCTAGGGATGTTGTACCTCGTGATGATGTTCTTCCATACATAGCGGATGGTGTCTGCATCTTTGATATGGGCTAACGGTTCTGTCTCCTCCTATTTTGTGACATAATCCTTGCCAACCACGAACCATTTCCTATTTCTAGTAGTAGTAGACAGTGGACCAATAATGTCTAGTCCCCATTGTGCAAATGGCCAAGGGTTGATGAGTGGAGAGAGCTCTCACATAGGCTGGTGAGGAATCGAAGCAAACTTTGGGCATTTCTTTCATCTTCTGACATAGGTTTGAGCATTTTGTCCCATCCTCGACCACCAATAACCTTTAGTGATTCCTCTATGGGCCAAGGACCTGCTCCCAATATGTGCCCCGCAAACACCTTCATGTAATTTAAAAAAAAAAGTTATGTGCCTTGTCAGGATGAACGCATAAGAGATAGGATCTGGTAAATGATTTTTTGTACAGCTTGTGGTCGAGAGATAACTAGAATTTTATGGCTTTAATCCTGAGTTTTCTTGATTATATCTTATCCTCGGGGAGAGTTTCTTTTTTCAAATAAGTTACAATGGGATCCATTCAGGATGGGCCCAACTGAACACAAGTTACATGGTCACCTTTGGAAACTCTTGGTTTTTCTAACTCTTCGAGAAAGACGATATGCAGTTGCAACCAAAGTTGCCAAGGCATCAACATGTGTGTTATGATTTCTCCCAATAAGTTTGATCCAAATGACATTGAACCGCTTCAGTTTTAACTTAGATAATTCTAAATATTCGATAATCTTTCACTTCTTGCAGCATATTCACCATTCAACTAGTTGACCACTAGTTGAGAGTCCATCTTCATGATCAAATTTTTTGTAAAGAGACGTTAAGTAATAGCAAGATCGGCTAATAGAGCCTCATACTCTGCCTTGTTATTAGTAGCCTGAAACCCGAGCTTAACTGCGTATCAATTGTCACCCTTTCGGGCTTTGTCAGAACCACTCCTACCTTGGTACCCTTTTTGGATGTGGATCCATCAACTTCGATTTGCCATGATGGTGAGGCTGCCTCAGTGCTTGCTTCAACTTCTAAACTGAACTCTAGGAGCACACTTCTTGGATCTACTCAGGGACTGGATTAGTGAATTTTGTGATGACTTGAGACTTGATTGCAGTCCTTGATATGAATTTTATGTCAAACACACCAAGGAAGACCGCCCACTTGGCCATTCTTCTAGTGATATTTGCCTATTTCAGCAATTGATCAATGGGTTGATCTGTGACAACTTGTATGGTGTGAGCGTGAAAATAATGGGCGACCTTCCTTGGTACTATTACCAAGGCCAAGGTGAACTTCTCCAGGGGGAGGTATCTAGCCTATCTCCTTGTAGAGTTTTACTTGCGTAGTGACAGGTTTCTGCCTTGCTTCTTCCACCGTTAGTAACACGGCACTCACTGCTTGTTCTGACACAAATAAATACAGCTACAAAACATCCCCTGGCTAGGGGGTCGATAAGACGGGGGTAGTCATTAGGTACTCTGTCAACCTGTCCAATGCTTCGTTGGTTTCCTTGTCCAAGGTCATCTTATTTGCCCTCTTCAATAACTTAAAGAATGGTCGGCACTTAACGGATGCTTGGATGATGAATCAATTAAGTACTGTCACCATTCTTATAAGTACTTAAATTTCTTTTTTAGTTCGAGGTGGAAATATAGCTTGAATGGCTTAAAAAATGCTTAGAATTAGCCTCTATCCTTCACCTGGTAACCAGGTGCCCTAAGAGTTTTCCCGAGCTCACCCCGAAAGTGCACTTGTCAACATGAAGCTTCAACCTATATTTTTTGAATGCAGTGAATACATGTTGCAGATGTTGGCTATGGGTCTCGAGCTCTTTGCTTTTTATCACCAATCATCAATGTAGACCTTCATGCTTTTACCGAGGTCATCTTTGAACATCTTGGTCACTAACCTTTGGTATGTTGCCCCAGTGTTCTTCAAACCAAACGGCATGACCCGATAACAATATATCCCTTTCAGGATGATGAAAGATGTCTTCTACTCATCTGGCCCTTACATTAGGATCTAATAATATCCCCTGTATGCATTTAGAAAGGACATCTTTGAACTCTCCGCCGTAGAATCCACAAGTTGGTCTATCTTAGGCAAAGGGAACGGATCTTTTGGACATCCCTTTTCAGGTCCGTGTAGTCAACACAGACCCTACATTTTCCACTTTTCTTTTTGACCACAATTATATTGGCCAGCCATTCAGAGTAAGAAACTTCCTTGATGGCCTCAGCCACTAGCAATTTACCGACCTCTTCAATGACGGCTTCGGTGTACTGGAATGTGGATCTCCTAGCTCTTTGGACTACAGGTTTGACTCTTGAATTAACGTTTAACTTGTGACTCATAATTTCTGGAGAAATACCTGGCATTTCTTGTGGGGTCCAGGCGAATGTGCCAATGTTCTTTAGCAATATTTCTGCGAGCTCTAGCTTTTCCTCCGATAGCAAGTTGGAGCCAATCAGGAAGTATCTGTCGTCCTCGAATTGCTCAATTTTGACTTTTTCCAAGTCCTGAAAAACTTTATTTGTAAGGTCACTGCCAATGTTATCAACCTTGGACATGTTTTCAGGTATCTTCGTAAGTTGGAATTGCTTAGGAAGTAGTTTAGATTTCAGGACGGTGATGAACCACTTCTTCAATATGTCTTGGTTCCCCCTGATCTCAATCACCTCATCACCACAAGGAAATGTAAGGACTTGGTGATAAGTAGAGGGGACAGCCTTTCAGCACATGTATCCATGACTTTCCAACAATTGCATTGTAAAGAGATGGTGCATTCGCCACCATGAATTCAACATTGTATTTAGTTGGACTAGCTCAGACAAGCACTACCAATCTCCCCAATGGCCAAACTGGGGGAGAATTGAACTCGATAAGTGGGCATTCTGCTGGTTTCAGGTCTTCTTCTGTCAGGCCCAGTTTCTTAAAAAGGCTAAGAAACATGACTTCTATAAAACTCCTGGCATCTACCAGTATCCGCTTCACATCAGATTCAAACATCTTTAGTGTAACCACAAGTACATTATTGTGTGGTAGTTGAACCTTGGTGACTTTGTCTTCAAGAAATGTAATCTCTCGAGCATAATTTCTTTTGGAGCGTTTGCTTGGGATTTCGATATTTTAAGTACTTCAGTCGATGGCCCCAATTCTGTTCTTCTGCTTGGGGAGATGTGAGTATGCTTTGGGGGTAATTTTCCATGTGCATGACATAGATAACCGCTGGTTGTTGAATTTCTCTCCTGAGTCGTATCCTTGGAGGTGGCTGAGCCTCACCTGGAATGTCTTCCTCCTTGAGACTGTCCTTCCTCTTTGTATGATCTCTCCCTATGGTTGGGGAGCATCTTTTGCATTCCTTATCTGCATTCGATCAAAGAATTCTTTCAAGTGGCCTTCTTTAACAAGATCTTCGAGGAAGTATCTCAAGGAGCGGCACACTCCAGTACGATACCCCCATCCTGAAGGTAAGAATAGAAGTCCTTGTGATTCTTCTTTTAGGGGTAGTCAGCCAGCTTATTAGGCCATCGGAAATAGGATTGGTCATGAATTTTAGGGAGTATCCTAAAGATTGGCTCCTTGAAAACCATGTTTATAGCTTCAAACACCGACTTCTGGTTGTCGGTATACTCTCTCATCTTTTTTTTGCCCTTCCTTTTTTTAAACACCTAGGATTTCACTTCTTTTTGTTCAGCTGACTTTATCTCATCCTCCATCTTTACATATTTATCGATTCGACACATGAGATCAGACACGTTCATAGCTGGCTTCTTTGTCAATGAAAGCCAAAGTTTATTTTCTTTCTGCAACCCCAATTTGAAAGAGGTCACGTCCAATTGTTTAGAGCATCCTTCTACCTGATTATAAAGCTCTATATATTGCCTAGAATGCTCTCTCAAGCTTTCATCATTCTTCTTTTTTGGGAGTTTTTGGCTATTTTGCGTTGGCCAAGAATCGCGTAACGAACTCCTCGACAAGTTGATTACAACAACACCCAATGCTTCCAAGAGGCAACTTATGGAACCATTGGGGTGCTGTATCTCCCAAGCTTAACAGGAATACTCTGCACATTAATTCGTCGTTGTAGCTCCATAGAGTCATCATCTGTATGTAATGGTGATCATGGGCTAGTGGATCTGATCTACTATTGTAGATAGTAAGTCGTGGAATTTAGAACTTCTTTCGAGATTTTACTTCGCAATCTCCAGAGTGAATCAGGATGCAGAGATTTTCCTAAGCACTCTCCTAGCCATCATCCGAGTTGTTTGATCAGGAACGTCCCACTCAGGGTGTTGCATTCTCCTAACCTCCTTAACTTTGCTTGACTTCTTTGCTCTTGGGTAGACCACATCATCACTGGAAGAGTTTTCGCTGGGCTCATGGTGTCTTCTCTGACTGTAGTGCCTCTTTTTGTTTTAAAATTCTCTGTGAGACAGCTTCGACTGCCTTTCTTTTTGCAACCGTGAGAGCCCCGACTGTTAGGCTCTCGCCGGATATATTCCATTTGAGCTAGGATCGACGACCCTTTTCTCACCTATAACACCGCCACACCTAATCTGGAGTTGTTCGACCCCCTGATTTTCTTCCTCTTCATTTTCACCCTGATCTTATCGGGATACAAAGTGTCAAAACTTTCGTTCGAGCCATTCTTTGAGCTATTAGTACCAGTTTTGATACCAGCCACTGACTTTTTTTTCTTTCACTCTACTCAATTTGAGAAGTTTCTCCTCCAGCTCCGCCTGTTTTGCATCTACATTTGCTTGCAGTTCCTGTCTTCGTTTGGCAACCTCTAGATCTTTTACATGTTTTCTTCTACTAGATTCCAGGCCCAGAGTTCGTATGATCTATACGGTTCCTTTCTGTCTTGATGGAATTGTTTCATCTCCTGCATATGGTGATGGTGTGGGTGTGGTGGAACCATTAGAAGCCATGGTTAACAGGGCTTTTTTGGATTACTGATTCTTTCAAGTAGTAAGGTACGAGGAATAAAGAAACGTGCCCCACGGTAGGCGCCAAATGTTCGGTAATAAAATATATCACCGAGCATGCTTACTACGTCCACGAAAAGAAGGTCGCTCAATCTTGAAAGGAAAAAGAAGTTAAATTGAGAGGTCGAAAAGGGTCCCCAACCACAATTCCTCCGATTTTAAGCCAGAAACGGCTTGAATCAAATGAGGAAGTAAATTGATAGCACTTCATGAACAAATAGCGTACTTAAATTTGATGTTAAGTGTCCTATTTATAGTTTGAATACCAGAATAAATTTATGACAAATAATCGGAAGAGAATGTCATTGTTTTCCCTTTAGGAAAGCCTTTTACGATGACGGTGTACTAAGCATTAAATGTCGATCATGTATCATTGAATGGGCATCACTTAGCATTAAATATGCGTGAAGGGGGTAAAAGGATTGTATGCGATGTGACCTAAAGGGGCTGTGCAACTGTCCCATCTGTTTGCCACTTGTAAGATTAGGGTCAGACTAAGTGTAACGAAAAATGGAGAAATGAACTAAATCCAATATTCAAGAGTATTTATGGTCAGGATCGAACAAATACAACCCTTCTAGTAGCAAAACCCATTCCTTGCATTTTGATTGGTCGGGAATGCCCTTCTTGAGCACTCGCGCCAAAAGGCGTTGTGCTCAGGGATCTTGTCACATGTCTTTTATACTTTTTATACCAACAAAAATCAAGATTTGATTTGATTTCATTTCATTTCATTTTATTTCATAAATAAAATTTTATGTTTAAAACACAATTTGAATTTAACAATTGATTTGATTTAATTTAAGAGAAATATCGAATTTGACCATATTAATAGAAGTAGAAAGAATAATATAAGAGGACAAACTTTTGTCCATTTACTTAGATTACTTAAGAAAATAATGAATTATCATCAAATTTTATTGTTTTAGATTGGATTTCAAATGAATTAGAAATCCAAACATTTAAGTTATTAAATGAAATCAAATTCAACTCATAAAATTGTATTTTAATTCCAAATATAAGAATTGGTGAGAGTTCTCATCAAATGAAATGAAATCCTATCAAATCCATGCTTCCAAACGGAATATATATATTTTACTGATTTTACACGGGAAGGTTAAGTTTGATTAAATGATAAGATAATGGAATATAAAATTATAAAATAATATATGATATCCAACGTAATATAAAAGGAAAATCATTTTTTTATGTTTGATATATGTAATATGAAATTAAATAGAGATATAATTTTAAAATTTAATTATTAATGAAAAATAAATTTAAAGAATAAAATATACAATACCATATGCTTGTAATATTAAAGATATATACATTCTCCATTTATTATCTGGATTCTAGGCAATAAACAATTAAGATATATATGGGAGTCGCAAAATTGATAATCCAATTCCACATTTTACATCTAACAGTCAAACACAACCGCAACGAAAAAATATTTGATTCTATGAGCGGTGTAATCTATCCTTTTACGTATCCATTAAAAACTAAAGAAACAAACATATATGTAGATATATATTAAGAGAGAGAGAGAGAGGATTGGATTATTATTTTATCCAACAAAACCCTAGAGAGAGAGAGAGGGGATTGGATTATTATTTCATCCAACAAAACCCTATTAGAATAACAAGGTAATTTTCATCTACACTATATATTGTAATTTTGGTTTATTTTGGTTTCAGAAAGAGGTATGTAAATTTTTTGTAGTTCAGATTAATTTTGCATATCAACACCCCCTAGTATTAAATTTTTCTTTAATAAATAATCTTTTTTTACTAAATTAGTTATGTAAAATGACTAGAATACCTTTGAAATAAATCCAAATAAATTATGTTATGTATGTAAAATAGAAAAATACAGATTATTTTTATTTTATAATTTCAAATAAAATTATATGATTATTTTATTATGTATAACAATCAAAAAAGATATTTAAATTTTAGGAAGGTTAGTTCATAACTTATTTTTTTTTTAATTCAGAAAAATATATGCATTAGCTGTATTTTTTTGAACCGATATGGTATTAAAAAATTTCGATCCCAACTTTTTTATATACTATTGGTGTATTGGTGTTTTTTAAACTTAGGTATATGACTTTTTAAAATTTAAAATTTTAGGGGTCAAAACTATAGGATGAAAAATTTTAGACAAAACTTTTTATAGTCACTGCTAATACATAATTTTTGGGGTAAAACAAATTTAGGCTAAAAACGTTCTCATAATTAATTCAAGAAAACACTGCCAATAAATATATCTTTTTGGAGTTAAAAAAATTAAACTACGCATCAATCTCTCTGAAATTTAAATATGTTTTCTTAATTAATATATATATATATATATATATATATATATATATTAAAAACAATATACAAAATAAAAATAATAGGCATATTTTACATTTTAATTTTATATATAATATAATTTTTTTGAATTTGTTTCAAAGATATTTTAGTTATTACATATGATTAATTCAGTTATCTAATAGTAGCGGGTATTAGTAGTGTTGGTACATAGCCCAAATCAAAAAGCAGTTTTTTTTTTTTTTTTAAATTCTGGGTGTCTGGACTAGTTTGTACGTACCTCAACTAATGTTTGAGACTTTAAAATTAACGACCGGATAAATCTCAAGTGATATTGAGGAGAATCGAATTAATAACCACTGAACAAAAAATTCAATATGTTATCGATCGAGCTACTCATTAGGATTAGAAATTGGGGGTAAGCTCCAACTTGGTGTGTGGTAACATATCAGCCCGAAGACTGTTCCCCTTTTCTACGAACACAAATCACATAGGAGTTTCCTTAGTTTTTAAACTTATGAAAACTGAATATACGAAGTCAAAGTCGCATTTAATTTAGGTGAAATTTGTGGTATATTAAATCATTTTCCAGTATGTGAGTTAAATCTTGAACCAAATGAA
>QLOD02000033.1:24247579-24262084 GCA_003260245.2 Sideroxylon spinosum | reverse complement strand
TGCTTATAGATAAGCTTGGAGTAAGATTTGATGAATTAGAAATAACATATTAAAATCAATTTTGTAAGAATGACAGATGAAGCAAGGATTGATTGTAGAGTTTTAACTTAATGCATTAATTGAGTGCATTAGATTCCTTTTAAGAAAGGTTCTTTTGTTTCGTGGACATAATGAACATGATGGTTCAAGCAACCACGGGAATTTTTAAGAGCTTCTAAAATTCCTTACAAATTATAACAAAGAGATGAGACATGTTTCACTTAAGAATGCTCCTGAGAACTTAATCTTAAGTTAACAACACCTAAAATTCAAAAGAATATTATTAGAACTTGTGTATTTGAAACAACCAATGCCATAATTAGAGAGCTTAGTGATGGATTTTTTTCTATTCTCCTTAATGAATCTCATGAAATGTCAATAAAGAAGCAAATGGTCGTTGTTTTGAGATTGTAGGCAAAAGTGGGTGTGTGATTAAGCTTGAGTGTTTTTTGGGTTTGAAACATGTCACTAGAACAATTGCTCAGTCACTTAGAAAGGCACTTGAAGAGTTATTATCCGCACATGGATTAAGTATATCTATGTTAAGTGGGCAAGGCTATAATGGGGCAAGTAAAATGTAAGGTGAATTTAATAAATTGAAAACTCTTTATCTTGAAAGAGAATGAGTGTGTGTATTATATACAGTGTTTTACTTACCAATTTCAACTAGCTCTTATAATAGTGGTGAAGAACTATGTCCTTATTACCACACTCTTCCTCTTGATTTCTAATATTGTTAATGTAGTTGGATCCTCGTGTAAGCATCGGGATACTTTACGAGAGAAATAAGTTGCAAGAGCTATTGAAGGTTTAGAAAATGAAAAAATCACAAGCGGACGAGGATTGAATTAAGAAAGCACTCTCAATTGGCCTAGTGATACACATTGGGAATCACATTATAGGATACTTATGAGTTTGATTTGTATGTTTGCCTCCACAATTTAGATCAAAAGGCTTAAGCATTGCATTATGCAATCCTTTAAGTTTGTGTTGATTTCATGTTTGATGAAATCAATATGAGGAATAACAAATGATTTGTCTCAAGCAATATAATGGAAAGATCAAGATATAAAACACCATTATATTAGTTGACATTTCTAAGAAAAGACTTGAAGAGATGAGGGATAATGAATAAAGTTCTTTAAAGGAAGATATTTTTACTTTTTATGTGAATCATTATATTAGTATTCCTAGTATGGATGATTTGTGTATAGTTCAAGGAAGATCACATTGTATAGGTAAAAAATAATGAACTTGTATCACTACGGTGTCGAATTACTCAATATTGTCATAAATATGCAACTTCAAGAGTTAAATAGCATATTTAATGAGATAAACACTAAGTTATTTCTTGTGTTACAAGCCTAAATCCATCCAAATCATTTGCTGCTTTTGACAAGAAAAAGGTGATTCAATTAGCTTAATTTTATCAAAAGACTTTTCAAACATTGAGCTTTTAGCACTTCTATATCTTCTTGAAAATTTCAATATGGATATGCGCTTGAATGTTGAGCTTTTAAATTTAACGGGACTTAGTCATATTACTCAAAAGATGGTTGAAACTAGAATAACGTGGCATATCCGTTGGCTTACAAGCTCCTATCTTTGACCTTGATTTTGCCTATTGCAACTACTACAGTTGAGAGGGCATTCTCTGCTACGACGATCCAGAACAATATTTAGCTTTCATGTTACTTACTTTTGAATTTTAATACAAAGTATGTTTTTGTTTGATTTTATATGTATTGTGCCCCTTAACAAAAATTCTAGATTTGTCCTTGCAGGAACATATGGGCTTACTTCACGTTGACTAAAATTATATGTCATAAATTCAGTGATTTTATATGAAAAAATAAAAAATAAAAATCTAAATTATGATCATTTTGTAACGTGGAACAAAAAGAAATAAAAATTTTGTGAATGAAAAAAGAAAGAAAAAAGAAGAAGGAATGAAAGAAAAAATGTTAAGTAAGATTGGAATGAAGGAGAAAAAGAAAGAAAAATATTCTTTTAATATTAAATATAAATAAAAGTTAGTAAAATTTACACTGTAGTCCACACGATTAAACAATAAGTAACACGAGATTAAACTATGGGTGACACGAGAGTCACACCATAGCACACCTCACCTCACCTATCTTATATATGAGCAAGGCAAAATGAGATTATGATGGGGTTTATTGTTTGTGGTCAGAAAGTTTTGATCAATTAACGTTGGCCGTGAGCAAACTTAATTTGTCCAATCTGCTCATTCGATTAGGGTTAGGTTGATTTTTCACGTGGATAATTAATAACAAGCACTGTAAGGTAACGTTGGGTCGGAAGTAAATATTTTGAGAGTGAAATATTATATAAGAATAATTATTATTTAGTAGTAGTTAATTGAATAACAAATTTATAATAAATATTTTTTGATATTAATTGTGTTATAGTTAGAATGCTAAAAGTTTTAAATGGGTATAAGTTAATTGTATTTGAAATGGGGATAAATTGACCAAGAATTAAAAGTTAGTGTTTAATTTTAGTAAAATATTATAATAAAATAAATCATCATAATAATTGTTATTTTAATAATACTTAAATTTAGTAAAATATATATTATTAAAATATATGATTTAAAAAAGTCCTATTAATTATAAGAATAATTTTATCATAGATTAATATTTAATAGTAGCTAATTTCAATAATGGATTATTATTTGTTAAAATTATTTTTTTTTTGATAAAATAATCTACTACAATAACTAATTTTAGTTTATTTCAATAAATCATGAATTTTAATAAATTATATTAATACGCTATGTAATCTAGTAAATTATTGTAAGTTATATTAATACAAGACATAATCAAGTAAATTATTATTTATGAGAAATAATTTGTATTTAATAAAAAATTTAATAAAATAAATGATTTTAAGAGTAATTATTATTTATTAAAAATATTTTTAATTTGAGAAAATAAATTATTTTAATCATAAGTTACTATTTTAATAGTCTTAATTTAATAAAATAAAATCATTTTAATGATAAATTATTAGTTTTTAGATTTTATTTTGATAAACTAATTTAGTAATTAGTTAACTTTAGTTTGATTAAATAAATTATTATTTTATAATATTTATCATAACTATTTATAAAAAAATGTTCACGAGAATTTTTTTTAGGGGTATAAATAAATGTTTTATGAGGATAACGAGAAAAATCTATAACTTTCTCATTACACCCTGTTACTTACCTCCAACAACACAATTTATCCCCATATTAATTGGGATAATCGTCATCTTTCAAACTAATGTAATAGAGGTCAAAAATTATTTTAATAAAATTTACTTTATGTTATCCTAAAGCAAACCTACCCTAATTTTGTTGACGATTAGGTCATTCACTAGGTTTGGATGATAGATTCTTAAATTCCTAAAAAAACCATTAGTTTTTTTACACACACACACACACACACACTCTCTCTCTCTCTCTCTCTCTCTCTTTTTTGGTTAATGAGATCTCTACAATTACGATAATAATAGTAGTAATAATAACAATAATAATAATAATAATAATAATTGTAGTAGTAGTAGTTAAGCAAAATAAAAATAAAAATAATTAATATATTAGAATTTAATGGTTGCCACTTAGCCATGTAAGGGTGGGAACAATAACAAACCTATTGAGCCCCTCTGATATTTTAAAATTATCACTTACGTATGTAAATTTTAACTAAAAAAATATATACCATGGCTCACCTCCTTAAAATTTTGAAAAATGGTTGATCTTCAAAGAAACACTACCACTAGTATATACAAATTTTTGGGCTAAACAAAATTAGGTTATGGACTAACTTCCTTAAAATTTAATTTTCTTAACTTTTATATATAATCCAAAATTTAAAAATCCAACTAATTGTAGTACCAATACAAATATCTTAATTTATTTTTTATTTATTTATATGATCTATAGTGTCACATCTTATATTCCATGACCCGAGCACGTGAATAAAAGGGGACGTAATATACCATTTAAGAATTTTCTCTATCACACATCAGAGCTATACACACACGTTATAGAGTAATGAATATCAAAATAAGTAAATTTAGACTTTACATTCAAATAAATGCCTTAGTTAAACCAATTAAACAACAAAACTCCAAAACAAAAGTAAAAGCCTCCAAAATTAAGCCTAAATAAACTCTTTGAACTAAATAAAATAATTAATAATAGTCTCACAAACAGTAGTTTATTACAATTCATTAAAACGATTTTCTTCAAAAAAAAAAAAAACACTCCAATGTAATCAAATAAAAATAAACAGAATTTTAATTCTCATGCTTTGAAGGTTAAGCATGCGACTCAATTTCATTACCTCCATCACAAGCTGTGAGGGAATAAGTACTAATACCACATGTGCTTGGAATCATAATAATAATATAAATACAATAATGCCCTAGCATGCTATTAAGTGAAACCTTTTGGCATTAATGGCATTCTCAAATAAAAAATTAAATTTATTTATTAATTTCTTTCCTTACAATTTAATTATGTATTAACACCACATAACACCTCAAAAGAAAACAATTTGACTTTAAAGCACTGTTGCTTGGTTATCTCATAAAAGTAGGACCCAACTAGTATACACTATTCTTCGGTGTCTAGTTGGCTATCCCGTAGAACACAGGACCCAACTAATATACACAATCATTCGGTGTTTGCTTCCTAGGCCGAAACCTTAGGAATATAATATGCCTCCCTTAGGCTTCTGCTCGCTTCGTAGGTTATGAGCTTACTGGACTCGATTACCATCCCATGCAGATTTTAGGATTTTCAACTCTTGGGCAAATCTATTTGATATTTTCAGTACCCTTCAACCTAAATAAAATACATCAAATATATTTTATATCCACATTAAATAATTTTTTCCTTTATTCCAAAGTTCCATAAAAAAAATTGCAAATAAATTACATACCCATACAAGACACTATCAAACACGCCTACACATCAAACGAATTAATTGAATTACATCAAAACAACAAAACTGAACCTTCTAGAGCAAATGTCAAGTACATATATATATACACTTAATTTAGAATAAAGCTTACAGTCACTGTCAACATGAAATATTTATATAAATATACATATATGAATCAATCATGTGTTTCATCTTATCTTTTTTTTTTTAAACAATCATTACGATTCACACGTACATATAAAGAAAAAATTCAATATCCATAACATACATATAAAGTTAACATGATGTGAATATGAATATGATAATACATATAAAAAGTTTCAAAATTTAACTTGTAGCTAGCTTGCTACAAACATAAACAAAGTTTATAATATATACATATATTTGTAGATTGTACGTAAAATTACGCCCCTTACCTCAAAATTAAACCCACCCACAATATATGGGTATATATATAAGCGATTGGATGTCAAATCAACCCCAATTATTATTTTATTCACCAAACTTACCTAAACATATAAATATACATATTTTTATCTTAAGCCTTTGAAATGCTAAACAAAAATTACCAGAGAAATATAAGGTTTAAATTTATTAAATTTAAATTGATATGTAGCATCATCAAATAAAAAAACTGGTAAAAAAATATGGACTAAAATAAATTTGGGTCACTAAATCCTACCCCCTTATAAAAATTTCATCCTTAAAATTTAGGAGTAAAATAAATAAAAAAATCAAGGGAACAACTCAAGATACTTACTTCTTATCTCTGACTCTCATTCCTATGTAGACTCCTCAACTCCATGGTGCTTCCATAACACCCTAACTGAATGAGTAGTCTTCCTTCGAAGTACTTGCTCACGAGAATCTAAATTTTCCACTGGTTTCACCTCATAAGTAATATCTAAGTCCATCTTAAGCTCAATCCAGTCCAACACATGCGAAGGATCTGTGTTACACTTCTGGAGCAGGGACACATGAAGGACTCATGCACTCTCAAAAGCTATAGTGGCAAGGCAAGACGGTATGTTATCTCTCTAACCCTAGCCAAAATCTCAAATGGCCCGATATACCTTGGGACAACTTGCCCCTATGCCCAAAATGAAACTTACCCTTCAAGAACATATGGTCTCCCGCCTCAAACTCTAACAGTCTCTGCCTTCTATTAGCATAACCCATCTGGTGGCATCTCAAGTCTTTGTCGAATCAATTTGGCCTTCTCAATCGTTTTTTGCACAAACTTAGGCCCAGTAATTATAGTTTTTTCAACCTCAGCCTAATAGATAGAAGATCTATATGGCCTATCTAACAAAGCTTTAAAAAGAGCCATCTCAATACTCTATTGGTAGCTATTGTTATAAATAGATTCAATCAATGGAAGGGGGTTCTCCCAACTATCACAAAAATCAAGCACACATGCTCTGATCATATCTTCCAAAGTCTGAATTATGCGTTCTAACTGTCCATGGATCCGAGGATGAAAAGTAGTACTAAAAAGCTAACTTTATCCCCATGGCCACTTGGAGACTCTACCAGAATTGAAAAGCAAAATGTGGATCCTATTCTGAGACAATGGATACAGTAGATCCGTGAAGTCTCACAATTTCCTTAACATATAGTTTAGGCATGACATCCATAGAGTCAGTCAACCGATTCGGAAGAACTCAGCCAATTTCATCTACCTATCCACTATCACTTAAATAGTATCATGGCCCTTCGAAGATCTCGGTAAGCCAAAAACAAACTCTATCATAATGTTCTCCCATTTCCATTCCGATATTGGCAAAGGTTGCAAAAGACTTGCCGGTATCTAATGCTCGATCTTAACTAGCTAATAAGTAAGGCACCTACTCATAAAAAATACCACATCCTTCTTCATGCCTGCCCAAAAGAATTGACGATATAGGTCATTGTACATCTTTTTACTTCAAGGATGTACTATAAATTTTGAGTGATGAAATTTCTTTAGAACCATATCTCGAATAGAAATGGGCACAAAAAGTCTCTTTAAATACCTCGAACTGTTATCATCACCGATTACCCATCCTGAAATCTCACCAGAACTCAGCAACGTAGCTCAAATAGCCTCAGCTTTATCGTTAGCCCCTAAGCTTAAATCACACAGGTCAACAAAATTGGTCAAGTAGCTGAGGCATATAGAACAACATGACCTTTGTCTTTTCGGGACTCCAAGTTAAACTCACCAAGGCTCCTCATCATTTCCCACTTTGGTACTGCAAGACCTATTGAAGTACTAAGAGTCTTCCGACTAAGTGTGCCAGCAACCATAATTACCCTACCAAGGTGATACTAGAGTTCAAAATTGTAGTCCTCCATGTACTCCATCCACCTCATTTGCCTAAAATTCAAATCACTCTGAGTGAAAAGATATTTTGAGATTTTATGATCGAAAAGGACCTCAAATTTTTCACCATATAAATAGTGTCTCTAAATTTTCAAGGCATAAATGACTACTCCCAACTCCAAATCATGCATTAGGTAGTTATTCTCATGAGTCTTCAACTATGTAGACCTATAAGCTACCACTCATCACCCTATATTAGCATAGAGCTTAAATATTTCCTAGATGCATCACAATAAACTGAATAACCTAATCCCCTCTTCGACATCACAAGTACCGGTGTAGAAGTTAACCTCTTCTTCAACTCCTACAAAAATTGCTCATATTTTTCATCCCAGACAAACCTAACCTCTTTCCGAGTCAGCTTGGTCATCGGCTTGGCTAACCTTGAGAAGTCATGGACAAATAGTCGATAATATCCTATCAGACCTAGAAAGCTTTGAATATCAAAAACTATTCTCGGTTTCGGACAATCCATGATTGCCTTAACCAAAGATGGATCAACTGCAACTTCTTTCTCAGAAACAACATGCCTAAGGAATCTCACCTTCTTGAGCCAGAACTCACACTCGCTCAACTTTGTATAGAGCTAGTGATCTCTCAAGCTTTGAAGTATAATTTTCAAATGCTCCTAATGTTCCCCCTCTTATCGGAGATAAACCAGAATGTCATCAATAAACATGACTACAAACTTGTTTAAATATTTTGTGAACACCAGGTTCATCAAATCCATGAATACGGCAGGGCCATTGGTCAGTCCAAACGGCATCACCAAGAACTCGTAGTGGCCATACCAAGTCCTAAATGTTGTCTTTAGAATGTATTCTTGCTTCACCCTCAATTAGTTGTAGCCAGATCTCAAATCAATCTTTGACAAAATAACTAAACCCTTTAGTTGATCAAACAAATCATCAATTCTTGGTAGAGGGCACCGATTCTTGATCATGACCTAGTTTAGCCTCCGATAGTTTATACACATTTTGGGAGTTCCATTTTTTTTAGCTACAGGTAGCACAGGCGCACCCCAAAATGAAGTGCTAGGATGGATAAAGCCCTTAGAGCTCAATTCCTTTATTTGGGATTTTAATTCCATCAACTTTTTCGGTGCCAACCAATAAGGGCTTATTGAAATAGGTTTCATGCCGGGAATCAAATCAATCCCAAATTCAACCTCCCTCTCCAGACATATCATCTAAAAACACTTCTAAAAATTTACAAATGACCTAACTCAACTTTATCACTATCCTCACTCTTCAAGATTATACAAGAAAACAAGCTTCACAAGTCAACTTGTCCTTGCTCATCAAGAGAAGGTAAGATCTAAGGACTATAGCGAGCATTAGAAAATCGTATCCGATCTCTCTCAAGAGTAAATAGAGTCACCTGATCCTTAGAACAATCTATTATCGCCTAGTAGATTGACAACCAGTTTATGGTGAGAATCACATCAAAGCTCCCAATGTCTAGCATGATCAGATCAAAAACTGACAAGTACTTGTGTCCTGAAGCCTCTTCCCTAACCCCTCGAGCCTTGGTTTTACATAGATTGACCCCCTATTGATGTTTCAGCTTATAATGGTGGAATTAACCCATCCGTAGATAAATTTAATACACATATAAAAGGTGCGATGAAAAATGAGTGAGATACTTTCGTGCTATAAGAACTATGGATTTAGTAGCATAGATGAGAAAGGTATCTCTAGTCGCTATACGTTTTACTTGTCCATGATTCTAGGCCATAGTGAAAATTCACCCCTGAACTGGTGTTGTTGGTGGCCTATTCCCCTTTTAGCCTTACTAGGATCCACCCTGAGCTCCCTGATGCTGTTGAAACCCACCTGGAATGCTGATCTGGTACTGCTATGCCTTACCTAGAGTACCTTTCTCGTATCGAGTCTATAATGATTGTGACCCTGCTGGTCTGTTACTTTGTATTGACTAAGCCTACTATGGAGGTCTCACAGCTTTTTTCATTGGTCTACTATCCTGTTGTGGAGTCTTACACTGTCTAGCTTCATTTTATACCCTGGTATCTACCAAATTCTTCTCTACCGCCATTGCTCAATCAACCAGATCCTCACATTCATTAAGCCTTAACAGCACATCCGGTCCCAAACTGTAGGTCTCAGCCCTTTATCAAATCTTCTACACTTAGTACGTTCAGTAGACACCAACTCCTTAGCATATTTGGTCAGTGATGTAAACTTATGTTCATAATCTGATATAGACATCGCCCTTGAGTCAAGATAAGGAATTTGTTAAGCTTGGCATCCCTCAAAAACTATGGGAAGAAATAGTCTCTAAAACGCCCCTTGAAAGCATCCCAAGCAAGCATAGATGTCCCACGAGACTCCTTTACAATACTCCACCAATCCGCTTCAGTTCTCTCTAACTGTAATGTAGCAAATAAGACTCTGGTTCTTATCTTCATTTAACTGCACAACTTTGAATATCTTTTCATTTTCATGTAAAAATTCTCAACCTCTTCAGTATTTGTTGTACCAAAGTAAATGGGAGGCTTCACCCTCCTGAATTTCTCATATAGAGTTGTTTGCTAACTTGCCTACATTCCCCCAACAAATGTTACAGCCAGTTGTTGCATCAACATCTGTGGGTCCACTATCCCTGGCTACGGCACAATTGGTCCTTCAGATTGCATATCTACCACATGAGGTGCCCTTACTAGAACCTCTGCTCCAATCCCAGCAAAAGACCCTTATTCCTGTGACACTTCCACAACAGCAAGAACGTCACCAGCTGGAGCTTCATAGCCCTGCCCTACCTGAATCTCTCAGCTGTGGCTATCTCGGCCCCTACTACAACCATGACCATAACCTGTGCCTCTGCCTCTGCCTTTACCTCTAGCCCCTGGAGTGACACATGGTGGCATACTTTTAAAAAAAAATTCATAAGAAAATATACTAAAGTTAATTCTACAACAATCAAAGTCCAACAAAAATCAAAATCATATGCCATAATACAGCACATTTTCACATAATCACATAACACCTAAAAAGCAAAAGACCCACTATCCTTATGTATTTTAAACTTAGACTCTAATACCCGGTTGTCATACCCTGGATTCCATGACCTAAGCACGTGAATAAAAGAGCACATAATACACCAATTAACAATTTTCCCTGTCTCACATCAGAGCCATACACACATGGAGCAATGAATATAAAAATAAAAGAAATTTAAACTTTAAATTCAAACAAATGGCTTAGTCAAACCAGCTAGGTAACAATACTCCAAAACAAAAGTAAAAGCCTCCAAAATAAAGCCTAAATAAAATCCCAAAACTAAATAAAATAATTAATAATCACCTCAAAAACAGAGGTTTATTACAATTCACCTAAAAAATTTTCTAAAACAAAAACTCTAATATAATCAATTAAAAATGAATAGAATTTTAAATTTGATGCTCAAAAAGTCCAGTATGTGACTCAAATTCATTACTACATCATAAGTTGTAAGGAGATAAGCACTAATAATACGTGCGCTTGGAACCCTAATAATAATGTAAGTGCAATAATGATCTAGCATGCTACTAAGTGAAACTTCTGTACACAAATAGCATTCTCAAATAAGAAATTCAATTTATTTATTAATTGATCTTCCTTATAATTTAATCATGTATTAACACCACATAACACATTAAAAGAAAATAATTTGATTTTAAGGTACTGCTGCTTGGTTATTCCATTGAAACAGGACACAACTAATATACATCTTTCTTTTATGTCTGTTTGGTTGTCTCGTAAAACACCAGACCTGACCAATATACACTATCCTTCGGTGTCTGCTTCTGAGGATGAAGCCTTAGGAATATAATATGCCACCCTTAGGTATCTGCTTACTTCATAGGTTACTACCATACTAGACTAGATTACCATCCCTGTGCAGGTTTTAAGACTTTCAACCATTGGGTACGTATACCCAATATTTTCAGTACCCCTCTACCCAAACAAAACACATCAAATTTCATTTTATATACACATTAAATAATATCTTCCTTCATTCCAAAGTTTCATAGAAAAAAAAAAACTTGCAAATAAATTACATACCTATATAGTACTCTGTCAAACATGCCTACACATCATACAAATTAATTCATTACATCCAAACAACTAAATTGAACATTCCAGAGTAAACTTCAATTAAATATATATACACTTAATTTATAATAAAGCTTACAGTCGCTGTCAAGGTCCATTACATATACAAATATAAATACATGAACTAATCATGCATTTTGTCTTATCCTTTTTTCTTTTTTTAATTAGTCATTCCGATTCACACATAAATATAAAGAAAAAATTCAATATATATATAATTTTAATATACATATAAACTTAACATGCTATGTATATGAATATGGTTATATATATATATATGTAAGTTTTCAAAATTTAACTAGCTGCTAGCCTGCTACAAACATGAATTGAGTTTGTAATATACACATATATTTATAGATTTTACACGAAATTCCACCCCTTACCTCGAAATTACAGATGTTTTAATGCTGTTTCTTCTCTCTTTCTTTCTTTCTCTATCTGTCTGTCTCTCTCTCTCTCTCTCTCTCTCGGGCTTAGCATGAAGTCACCCACAATATATGTATATATATAGGTAGTTATATGTTAGCCGTGTGTGGGTTGGGTGCCAAAAATAAGAGGAGTTAGGTTTTTAAATAAAATAAAATAATGTCAAATCACCCTTAATTATTATTTTATATACCAAACCTACCCAAACATATAAATATATATATATTTTTATCCCAATCCTTTGAAATGCTAAACAAAAATTACAAAAGAAATAGAAGGTTTAAATTTATTAAATTTAAACCAATATCTAGTGTCATCAAATAAAATAATTGGTAAAAAATAATGTGAATTAAAATAAATTTCGGTCATTACATATAACATTAGTTATAATTGTTTCTTGACCCCGATCCAAAATCCTGGCATCGTCTTTGAGTAGAAGCTGAGGTAATGTTTGATATTTGAAAGCAAGAAATTCTATTAAAAAAAATTATATACATATGAGATTTGATAAAATACATGATTAATTCTTTTGTGATGATTACTTTTTTTAGTGTTTAATTGATAAAATATAAGACATAATAAGAGATGTGATTTAATAGAAATATAGAATATAATTTTAAATCGATAGATTTTTTAGAAGAAAATATATAATAGAAGACCCTCACTTTAGGAAATTAACAATAAGTGGACAATTAATCCACTTAAATTCTCTAAAATCAAACATGTAGGATTAGATCTACATAATATTATACCCAATCCCATCCTCATAATAACTCTAATAAACAAACAAAACTAGCAGCGTTGTATCAAACTCTTTGGGAGCGTAAAGTAAAAAATAAAAATAAATGAAAATAAAAAAATTAAGCCTAGAATTTTTTTATTCATTTATCATTTTAATACACACCCATACTTATTTGCCCTAGTTAGGGATGAGATCACAAGGTATGTTGAGGATGAGATGTCGTGGAGTATATTATTTGCAGATGACACTGTTTTAGTAGATGAGACGAGAGGATGAGTGAATGCTAAGTTAGAATTGTGGCGGGAAACGTTAGAAACAAAAGGTTTTAGGCTAAGTAAATGTAAAACAGAATTTATGGAATGCAAATTTAGCCAAAGTAGGACAACGAGGACTATGGAAGTAAGTTTGGGCACACAAAAAGATTGTAGAGAAGGAAAAGATTTGGTTTGTTTTGATTTGGTTTTATCATTTTAATACACAAAATTACAAATTAAAATTCTATATTCAAAACGCTCAAATTTCATAATTTCAATAGATAATAAATTAATTAATTTAACCTTAATGTAACCTAAATTGTGACATAATTGATCTTAAATAAAATTTATTAATTTTAATTTTGAAAAACTTCTTTTAGCATAAGTAACTATTACTGGTATGGGCATTAAACCTAATCAACTATAATTTTTCATTTCCCCCTCATCATTGTTTGGAATTTTTGGATAATTAAATATGCACATATTATATATATAATATATACATTTGGGATCTTAAATTCAGACTTTTTTTTGGTTTTGCGGAGGTGTTGTTCACATTTTGTCTGAATACTGTCAACTTTGAAATATTTGCAAAAATACTGCTAGTGGAACCAAAGCCGGATTAATAACTGAGAACACGATTCTTCCATCTCTTCTCTCCTTCTCCATTTTCCGGTTTTTATGCTTGAACCCTACACAGTTCCTCTTCTCCTTCATTTCACGCCTCAGTTCCTCGTCCTCCTTTTTCTTCTTCTTCATTTCACGCCACAGGCGCTCCTTATTCTTCTTCGTTTCACGCTGCAGTTCTTGGCGTCCTGTTAAGCTCCCGAAGTCTCCCTTTCGACGCACCCAGCTCCCCGACGAAGCTAACCGGTTGGGAGGTCTTCTTCTGCATCTCGGGTCCCCTTCCATTCACCATAACTCCATTGATTTTTTTTTGGTTTGAAAGGTATCTGTACTTCACTATTTTTGTATAACTGCTACATTTATGTGACCGTTGGTTCACCATTTAGGTAACTGTTGATTCACCATTCTTGTTGGTTATTGAGTGTTGATATTGTGTTGATATTGTTTTATTTACGTGTTGTTCTCTGTATAGTACACAAAAGTCCCACAAACAGTACCACAAAACCCTTCTTTCATAAAGCAAACAGTGCCACAAAACCACATACAGTACTGGTACTCTTTTTCACACACCAAACAGTACCACAAAACCCCCGACAGTAAAACAGTACCACAAAGGCCCATACAGTATCGGTACTCTTTCTCACACATCAAACAGTACCACAGAACCCCAGACAGTACCGGAACGCTTTCTCACGTACCAAACAGTACCACGAAACCCCAGACAGTACCGGTACTCTTTCTCACACATCAAACTGTACCACAAAACCCCAAACAGTACCGGTACTCTTTCTCACACACCAAACAGTACCACAAAACCCCAGACAGTACCGGAACTCTTTCTCACATACCAAACAGTACCACAAAACCCCATAAAACAGTACCATAAAGGCCCATACAGCACCGGTACTCTTCCTCACACACAGAACTCCAGACAGTATCGGTACTCTTTCTAATACAGCGGACAGTACCACAGAGCCCC
>QLOD02000033.1:24058990-24071161 GCA_003260245.2 Sideroxylon spinosum | reverse complement strand
TTCAAAAATTGAGTTTTGACCTTAGTCTTTTAACTTATTAAATGAATATAAACAAGTAATTAACGAATTCGTTCGCGAGTTCCTTCTCACACTTTTTAAGGATTGATACTCCCGGTTGTCCCCCCAAGCATAGGACAGGTAAAGTATCGTTACCATATTCCCTCTTTGGTTGAGTCGGGAATAACGACTTATCCAGTACTTGGTTCGTTTGCAATCCTTGGGTTTCCCAAGATCATTCATGGATGCCGAGTTAGCCCATTTATTGCCAATGGACTCTTTTATTTATTTATTTATTTTTGAAAGGTAAGAAACCAGTGGACTCTTACGCCTTCTTAACTGGGCTGCTCAGATACCACTTTATCACTAGTCAAGTTCTATCCTAAAAAAATTTGATTCTTTGGCTGGATTAGGTAACCACCCGCTTTATATGGGTGCCCAGGAAACCCCTGCCAACCAGGGCAGGATCATAGCATCACCTTGATGGACTTGAGCTATTTTCCAGTCTACGGGAAAGTGTACCCGCTACTGATGGATCCAAAGGGCAGCCCTTCGACCAAGTTTCCCACCCCAGGAAAGTTAAGAACAAAAAAAAAAAAGGGTAGGTGGGTGGTTTGTGCAGGAGGTAAGGCAAACAAATGTTTGGAGCAATATTTATTAGTGCACAGCTAGTAATTTTACAACTATAAACTTGGGAGTATAACATCAAATAATGTGAGTAGACACGAGCAGAATCCTCCTTTTAGCATACTACAAATCTTTGATCAGCATGGAAGTGAAAATTGATGAATAACTAGGTTTCAATACCCATGCTTTATTTCTCAATCGTGACAACTAGCCTACATTTACGGTCTGAACCTTCAGTAATGGTACAAAAGAACTGAGATCAGAATAGGCAACATATTCTTAGGTATGATTTTCAATTTTCAGAGACATACATAAGAGAATTATGAATACCTTACTACCTCTTCACTACTAGTCCTGTTGTTCTTCTTGAATCTCACTTGTGTTCAGACCCGAGCTCCCACCATTGGCATCCACTATACCACCTGATTCAGATATTTTTGTGATCCTCTGCAACTCGTCAGCTCCATCTGAAGGATTAGCCACCAGCTGATCATCATCAGCCAACTGTTTCTGAGACAGTGGTTTTTTGGGTTGTCGGATTGCGGCAGCAGCTTCGGGTATTGCCACAGGGGGTGGCTGGGGAGGAACCCACGAACGCTGCTGCTGAACTGGCCGCTCGTTGGCCAGTACAGTGGAAGACCTGGTTTTCAATTCGTCCTCATTTTCAATTTCAGCGATCCTGACATTTTTTCTTTGCCACCAAGGTGCTGAACCGTCTCCGTTCAACTGATGGATCAGTCCATTATCTAGTGAGTGGGGATTCAACCCATCACTGCTCTCATGAGACTGAAGAGCCTGGCTTAAGTTGTTTTGAGTGTGGCCAGTCTCCCAAGGCTAATCGGAAGGAACAAATAATTGCAATATTAATCAGCTCCATCTGGTGTAAATGCATGAATACAAAAGCCTACTATCCCAACACTACTACTATTATTTACAACAACTTTAGTAAAATAAAGTATATAACAGTAAGCAATGGTCATACAATCAGCTAAGGTTTTGATAATTGATTTACTATGGAGCTATAGTTGCCAGTAATGCAGATTCATTTAGGAAGGTTGCTTGTTATAGTGATTCGTGTAGAAGTCATTAAAGAGGTTATCAATCCAATTCGGTAAAAGAAGAAAAGTAGATAAGAATTATTGCAACACAAAAATTTGAAATTCTAACATCCTTTGTTAAATGGTTGGCATTATTCCCTGAAGTAATTGTAGGGAAAAACAAGTTTGAAAGTTGTGATAGAATGAACCACTCAAAAACAAACCTTTGCTCTCCGTGCTAAGTTGGGATTTGGTAATGGCTGATTAGGATTTGGTGGTAAATCATTTATCTCCTAAAAGAAAACCAAAAATTAGAGGAGCAGCATCAAAATCCAACAAGTCAAACCCAGTATAGAGACTGGGAGGAAGGAACTTACTCTGATGTTAGGAGGCTTCTCTCCTCTTTGAACCATAGCCATGATCTATAACATAATTCACATCATCAAACAATTTAACCTTTTATGCCATCATCTTATAATAATAATAATAAATAAACAAATAAATAAAATTGCAACAACATCAAAAGTTCCATAAAATTCTGACATCACAATTCATTAACCAGAAAGAAAATAATGTCAGTATAAAGTAATTGATTCAGGGAAGCAATTAAGCAAACTTGATTTACAGGTCCAGTTATTGTGATTAACAAATTCACAGTAGTATTTCCCCCTCGTAACACGCCCACCCCCCCTCCCCCCCAACCCATCTGCACAGGGTGGTCTGGTGGAGCCCTGAATTTAATCATATTTTCATTTCTGCAACGGGGGGAAGGGTGGGGTTAAATGGCTTTCATGATTCCTGTAAGGGAACCTCTCTGTCTGCCTGCACAGATATGGCCACCCCAAAGGGTTTACTTTTAAAGGATTTTCCGACTTCCAAAAGAAAATCAAAGTAGTTCCTCCAAGACATTAACTGCAGTCTATTTTTTATGAGACAAAGCTACAATGTTATCAGGAGAATAGATATCGAGCATAGAATATACATATATTGAAGAGTAAAACAGCGGAGGAGTGCAAGAAGAGAATATAAATCTATAGAGAGAGTGGGGGAAGGATGAAGTGTTAGGGTTTGAATTCTTAGCTTTTATAGCTAGGGTTGGATAAGACAATCTGGACCATTCGTCAGATTCAACAATGGAATTATCAGATGAATTTACTTTAGACTCTCAGATTGCTTGGATACTTGACTTGGACGGTCAAGATTGTCCCTTCTACCCTTGCAATCTCAACCACACATCTGTATGAGATCAAAGGCCCAGATTGAACGGCAGTATAGGGAGGGTAGGTTTCAAGCCTACGCAACTCCTTCAAAATGTAACTTAGCCAAATACCAAAGGCCCCATCCAATAAGAAGGCTCCAAATTAATTTTTATTTTTATATATATTAGTGATTTTAATTTTATCCTCTCCTTAATTTCCGTACTTATCTTAATCCCAATTAATTTTAATACTTATCTTAATCCATATTAACTAATACCTTGTAAGAGTATCAAAAATATATTTATCAAAATAATTAATTAAAATGGACTCTATTATCAAATGGCACATGATAGAGAAAATTAAACTCATTTATATACCAACAATTACTTTGAACATTTTAACACTGCAAATATATTTTAGCAAAAACAAGATTTAAAAAAATAAAACCTACCTCCATATAGGATTTCGAATGAGGTGCAATGGATGGTTCTACAGTTGCAGGCGGTGATGAAGATCTCGCTGTACAGAAATTCCAAAAATATAAAATCAATATTTAAAGATCTAAAACACATTATTCAAATAGAAAATCAGCACTTGATGCTGAACAAAAACCTGATAATAAGTCAAACTCAGCCTTGCCATTCACATTTGATTGCTGAAAATCAATATAAATAAGTAAGAAATAATTAATAAGGCCCCAAATCATTTATAAAGAATTTGAAGTTACGCCTAATTAAGCTAACCCTTGAACTAGTGACTGGGATTTGATGATCTTGTTCTACAAGAGGGTTTCTCCCAGAGATTTTATTACCTTGCCCTGATAATTGCACAAGGGATGATGTTAGAAGATGTGAGACTGCTTCAGCAGAGGTCTATACAAATACCGATTCTCAAGGCAAAACACTAAGGAAGAACGATCATGTCAGAATCTCAATCAAGTTTCTGACAAGTCATATACACAAGATATTTAATTGACTTCCTATGCTGGTACCAATCAATCTGTGGGGCAAGTACTTAGGCTAGGACAGTGTATGCAACAGCCATAAGCCATACAGATTATTCAAGGATAATACAGGACCATTAACCCTTGGCAATAAACAGACAGTTTTCCTGGGCACTCCACAACTGGTGATAAGCATATATTTCTAGAACTCACAATTGAATAGTCTTTTGAAAAAGAAACTTACTAGCAGAGTAAATATCAAAAAAAGAAAGAAAAATAGCTCCTAATAGTTGATAATCATCTTCTCAAAAAGAAACTTACTAGTAGAGGAAATATATATATATATATAAAAGGAAAGAAAAATAGCTCCTAATAGTTGATAATCATAGATATAGTACAGGAATGTTGCTCCATATAACAGATGTCATTTTTTTTTCTTTATTTATTTATTTATTTATTTTTATTTGTATTTATTTATTTCTTTTTATTTAATTTTTTTTGGGGGGGAGGGGGGTTAGTCTTTTGTTTCTCCTTTTATCCTTCCAAAGTGAGAAGTAAAATCACTATTGGCATCAAGGACCAAGAAAAACATGAATACACAAATCACATTCAAGATGCAGATTGCATGGTAGAACCATATAGATTAGAGTTTCAAATAGCCAAAGGATACTCATGAGAATTTCGTAGCTGTTGACCTTCACTATATTAATTATTATTATTAATTTTATTTTTATTATTATTATTATTATTATTTTTTTTTTTTTTGAGCTCGGGACAATCTACTTTGTAGAAGAGCCACAGCCCCAAAAACAAAATGAGCTAGGGTGGAGTTCATAATAGAATTGCCCCAAAATTTTCGTATTTGCAAAGTATGCCATGAAATTATCTTTATCCACCATCAGGTTTCGAAAACATGTCCATGGCTAAACTTGAGTCATATCCCTAAAGGCCCCACTGAGCTGATAAAATAGCTGACACTAACGTTCTCCCTGGTTTTCTATATTTGGTAATGAGCATCTATACAGATGAAGCCACACCTGATTGATGTGTGCTAAGCTTTTGAGGAGTTATAGTATTGGCAATAAGCAAGTAAATTGTTTGCAAGAGTGCTTGTTTGAAAGATATCAGAGAGTATAATGTATTGCAAGTACTAAGCCCAATTCATATATGGCATGATGCAGCCATTTGACTCATTCGAGGTTTCTTCTTAGTGAGGTTAACAGTCAGTCAAAAACTTGAGACAGACTAAACTATCAATATTTGCATATGCCTAGCTAAGGAATTCATGTGTGGGGCAGAAAAACAATGAATTACTCGGTAAAAAGACAATTGCAACTCACGCATTAAAACGAAAAGGATTAAATATGAAGAATAACAAGAACACATTGAATGTATGGCTTGCTTGGGCAGGAAGACCCAAGCATATTAGGATAAGTAAAGACATGGTTTCAAAACAAAATAGATAACCTAAATGTTAGTAGTCAGGTTTTGAAAAGTCCATAACCTAACACACAAACAACAAACGCATCATTCAAACAAGAGGAACCACTCTTTAGTTATCCAATTGAACGCATCAATTGAGGATGTACAAGGCTTAGTGACATAAGATGCTGAGTCCATCATATTCTGTTTCAAAATTTTCAGTTTTCCTAATTTATTTTAGATTAGTTTCTTTTCTTATTTTATCTAGGACTAGTACAGGAGTTCTATTTAATTACTTATCTTTTTATTTTAAGCGAAACACTACTTTGGAATCCTTAAGAAATAGGAATAGATTTCATTTCAAAGTTTGATTAAGAAAACTCTTTAGAAAACCCATCTTAATTAGGATAAGATTTAGAATTAGTTTAGTACAATAAATTGGACCTTTCTAATCTTAGTTTTTCGTATTCAAGTTATTAATAAATTTGGGAACTTTATAGAACTTTATGGTCTTACTTTGTGATTTTAAATTCAAGGCCGTGTTCTTGTAGATTCAAGAATGTTATTCTGTCGTACTTGGGAATGATCTTACCTGATTTTTTTCCCCCATTGAGTATGCGCAAGGTTTTCCCTTGTGCTCCCTATTCAATGGCGGGCTCAAATGATCGTAATTTAGAAAATCTGTCTCATCCCAAAGATCGGTGCAACATACAGATGCTCAGAAGAAGAGATGAATACTCAACTTACGGATATTCAGAATTTGATTATTACATTTTTTTTATCACAAGGGTATAGCGCTTCCAATTTGGAAAAATATAGTCTCACATGTACGATTGAATGTTAGAAGGTTTCAAAGTTCAAAATCTACTACAACCCAAACCAAACCAAGCCTTTTCCTACTAAGTAGGATTGGATATATGGATTTGACGATGCCAATCAAATCTATTTAAGGTCATGTCCTACGTTAGATCCATGAAGGCAAGATCATATTTAATAGTTTCTTTTCAACTTCTCTTAAGTCTTCCTCTTCCTCTCCTACTTCTGACAATTCTCATGCTTTCACACCTTTTAACCAATGCCACCATTGGACGCCTTCTAACATGACCGAACTATCCTAAATGATTCTCTCTTATTTTATCTAATCGGTGTTATTCCTACTTTACCTTTAATCTTCTCGTTTCTAATCCTATCTATTCTTGTGATCCCGCATATCTATTTTAGCATTCTCATCTCCGCAACTGCTATTTTCTGAACATAATTATATTTTACTGCCCAACATCTACTACAACATTTAAATTAAATCCAATTCAGCCCAGGACTTCCTTCAAGCCTCAGTCTACTACAATACAAGTGGTCAAGACAAATCAAGTTGCAAGCAAGAAAGATAATTATCCAACTATAATTGTCGAACAAAATGAGGGAATACCCCTCGATGAAGAAGTTCAAGAAGAAAAGGAGACTGAGACAACGGAGAAAATTGAAGATTTTACAACATGCGAAGGGTCTTAAGAACAAACAGAGGCTAAGGCATAGCAGCCCATTGACCTAGAGATCAAGAATGAAAATGATAATATTTTTGAAGATAGTTATAAATTATATCAACTATTTTTGGAAGAACAAGAAATATAATTGATCTTCAAGAAGAGGAGATCTAAAATTTCACAAGATTGAAATTGTTGATCCTTTTGATGATGAGCACTACATCAAGAAATTAGTGGTTTCATCAATGTTCAAATAGTGGGAGTTGAAGATGCAAATACGTTAAAATTTATTAATTTCATTAGGATTGATAAATATTGTGTTGAAGAAGTAGGGGCTAATATAGTTTTACAACCATGAAGAATTACTTTGAGTTATTATCAAAATACAAGGTTAGACCACCGTCACATGCAAAGATGAAGACTATTCCAAAACTAAAATTATATATATTGTTGTCAGCAAGGGAAATTTCATTAAAGGTGTTTGCTCATAATGGTCCTCCGCTTAGGAGTTACTTTTAAAAGGAGAAGAACTGATGTAGGACGATAGATAGTTTAGTTTTTCTGGTTTTCCTAGTTTAAATTAGATTAGTCGTTTTTCCTATTTTATTAAGGATTAACATAGGAGTTTTTATTTAAAACTTACATTTTATTTTGAGCCAAAGGCTATTATTGTAATCCTTAGAGATTATGATTAGATTTGCTTTCCAAGTTTGATTAGGAAAACTCTAAGAAAACCTATAAAGTTAGGATATAATTTAGGAATAGATTAGTATTATAAATAGGAACTTTGTAATCTTAGTTTTTCAGATTTAAGTTACTAATCAAATTGAGATTTTAATAGAACTTTGTGTTCTTACTTGATTCTTGTGAATTCAAGAACGTTAGTCAAACTCAGGAATGATATTTTGCCAAACACTCCATCCCTGCGTCACTTTGATCATCAAATCCATAGAAGATTTTAAAAAAAAAATAGTATTATTGTGCTGTTTTTCGTGATAATGAAACTATAAGCCAGCCCCCTAAGGTCAAGCTGTGTTGGCTAGTGGGCTTGCTCCCCACATAGATGCAAATTTGAATCTCGCGATTTAGAATGGGGGCGTGGTTGAGGGGCCAACCACGTGTCCCTCGGTTTACCCATTGACTATGTGGTTTGTTGAGGACTGCAATAAATCAGTAGGAATCTTGTTCACAAAAAAAAAAAAAAAAAAAAAAAAGGCCAAGCAATAAAACAAATGCAAGAGAGAACTTAAACCAAGTCAAACAAATATGTAGGAGAAACTGCAAAATAATATACTTACTGTTAGATAGCTAGCCATCATTTTACCTAAAATATTACAACTGCTAAGGAAGGGACAACTTTATTATTTATATTAACATATTCTCTATCAATATGCCCTTTTACGTGTGGTTAAACTACTTCTTTGAAAAGGCAAGCACATGCGACCATGAAATTTTTTGGGTTGGCAATGAGATCTGAATTTATGAGCTTTACTTGCTCTATTACCATGTTAGATTATTAACCTTTGTATCACATAAAAACTTTAATTGTAAGGAAATGAACCCGATCATGTATATCAACCTAATTTAACACTCAACCTAAATCAACAGAATTCATGCTTTGTAACAAAATCCCTAAATTGTGGTTTAAGATGGTTAGATCTCAAGACCTAGTCTTTGGATTTGACTTTTCTTATGTATCACTTCCCTACATTTGTCCAAAAAATTCAATGCTTGTTGTAATAAATTTGCAATATATTTTCAGAAAGTAGAAAATTCATTGGTAAAATACAAATGAACTTGCAAACAAAAGCTAAGTATTTCAACATGGGAACCCAATCTAGAGCACTAACTTGTTTCTTAAGTTGCTTCATGTTATATATATATATATATACACATTACTTAAATTGAGATAGATAAATACCTATATGCATACTTAGTAGCACAATTACAATTATCTTTCCTGTGTTAAATTTAAAAATAAAAAAAAAAATTTGGAACAACTGCTTTGGCTCCTTGATGTGGCAACCTAGCATGATATAAACCATAAACAATTCTAGAAAATTTTGTTTTTTGGTAAGTGATTCTAGAAAGTTCATAGCAATAAAGCATAGAAACATGAAGTCCTTAAACATCCCCAAATTAATTTGACAAAAGAACTTCACACTACGAACCATCACCCATTCCCCACTCCAAAAAATAACCAAAAAAGAGGTAAAAAAAATAAAGATCACATTTCTTGTTCTAAATCTTACCCTTAGTAACAAGCAATGTGGAACTTAAGAAAGGATTTCAATGCCAAAATGTATGTACTAACTATTTATTTCAAAAGTTGCAACCCGATGTTAAAATTAATGAAACTGAGTGCAAATTCTCTTGAAGCAAGATATTATGGTGCATATTGTGTATGAATGCACAATAAATTGGCTATCTCAGATTTAAATAATTTTCAAAGACATTATTACCAGATGCAATTAAATAAGATTCTGATTTATACAATTAAATTTGCTGAACCAAATTAAAATGACTAACTTAAAATCACTTAAAAATGATAAGTAATTACCAGGTTTTAGGCTAATTGACTTTAAGGCAGTGACAATCCTTCAGAGAAATGCGTGAAATAAAAAATCTCAAAAATTTTAAAGAAAATAAGTTTTTGGCATCACACAAAAGCAAATTTTCCACATAATTGTCTAATGATCATTCACACAATACTTAAGTTTACTTCTAAAAATCCAAAACAAAAACAACTTGTCTCTGTGCATAATGTTCCTCTTTAACCTGAAATCTGTGAACTATTTTATTTTTGACAATTAAAATTCATGAAACATTCAAACATACAAGAAATATAAAGACATTGTAACATGCAGAAAGACGATATGGTGGTATAACTCAAATTATCGGACACTTTACAGATAATGACAACTGAAACCATCTTTCAGATGAAACTTATTCAAGAAGAAGTGATTCACTAGTACCTTCCAACTTCCGAATGGAATTACTCATTGATTTCATTTCATGGACTTGTACCTCTATCAGATTCATAAGCTCCTTCAAGTATTTCTTCTCTGAGAAGGAAAAAATAATTCTCATCCATCATTATTGTATTCAATGCTAAAGAATCCAACACAGCATACAAAATACTGTAAAAAGGAGAAAGGAAAGAATTGTTTCTTAGCATTGAGATCAAAATGGAAAAATAAGCTAACCCAATTACAAACTCACCTTCGGTTTTTGAAATCAACATTTCCTGGCTTGCTTGTGCCACATCAGCAGCTGCGGCTGCAGCTGCCTTTGCAGCAGCAGCTGCTTCTTGCTCCAAACTTGGTTTTGCATTGTTTTTCTTGGAAGATTCCTCCTCTTCTTCAAATACAACTTTGCGAATCCATGACTTCAGCCTAGGGACAAAAGCTTTCTGGAAAAAAAAAAAAAAAAAAAGGGTGTGTATCTGATGGTATAAGTTTCAACCACCTTCAAACATTATATTATTCAGAGAAAAAGGATTAAACATGTATTAAACCCCTGAACTATGCACTCAATAAATTTCACCCCCCTAAAATTTCAAATACATCAATTTGCACTCGAACTTGTATAGTGCTATGAAGTTAACTTATAACCCTTCTTCCTTATGACTACCTGTTAAAACTAATGAGACCACTGCCTTAATCCACATGTGATGGGTTCAACATGTTACGTTCACTATCTCACCTTCTAAAACTTGGTAGCTAGTGAATTTTTTTTTTTTTTTAATTAAAATACGGAATTGGAGAAAAACATGTAAACATTGAAATGCTAATTTCGGATATCATAGGAAAAACTACCCAGTAACACAATCTATACAGCCCTGATCTCAAGGTTGATGTACTTGTCAATACCTTGAAAAGTACAGCTGCTCCAGCACCAGAAACAGCAAGTAATCCTGCAGCAAGAAGAGCATGGGTCCAGTGAAATCGGGATCGTGTCAAGGTGCCTGCTTTAGCGATGACACCAGCAGGAGCAGCTGCTGAAGGTTGCAGAGTTTGAGTTGAAACTTGTGGCTGAACATTTGATGAAGTTATCATCTGGCCATCTGTTACCAATATTAAAGAGCAAACGGAGGGAAAATTATAGCAACAAACAGAAAAAATGATGCTAAATCAAAAAAGCTGTTGAATCATTATAACCAGAAAAAATTGCACCCAGACACAAGCATCTTTTACCTTGATTAGTACCAGTTGGCTGCGCAGTAGAAACAGTCGGGGGTGGATCCTGTCATTAACAACAAAAGTCAATGGTGGAAGACCAAATGTGCATAGGCAGAACGTATGGATAAAATTGATTTTCAATAAAGGCTTCTTAGATTTTCAATACTCTTTTGCAGTCAGAAAATTGTACCCCCAAAAAAAAAAAAAAAAAAATTTCTTACAGGCACACGACGGAAAGCTTCATCTATCTCTTCTTTTGTGAGGCCCTTCTTCTCAAGAAAAGATCGCCGGTAGATGACCGGGGATCCCCTCACTTTTGGATGTGAAAGGAACTTTACCGCATTTTGCACTTGTTCCTCTCGCATTGGTTCTGAATTCACAAATGCAGATGTGGAAGAAATTCCTCTATTAGCCTCTGCCTTGGCATCATGCTGATCCTCAGCCTTTGGTTGTACAGCCTCTGAAGCTGTAATTATGACATAGAGATAGTTATTGAAAGTTGAGGAAGCATTAGCATAATCAACTGAAATGTGAAATTTTTGTTAACTTAATTTATAAAATTAAAATTTTCAGTCATACTCATCAGCGTGGCACTAAAAGGTAACAGAAGAGCTCAAACAGTGCTATATTGAGAAAATTTAATAAAAGTTTATCTGAATCACTTGGCATGAAGAAAAGCCAGCTAAAAACATTTCAAAATGGATAAAGAGCAACAAAAAAAAAAAAAGGAAAGATAAGATAAGAAAAAAATTACGAGGAGAAAAAGGATAAAGTTTGATTTAGTACCCTTGATATGCAGACAAATCAAATAAAAATATTTCAGCATGAATAGGAAAGGAGTATTGAATCTCATAGGCACAGTGAGTTAAAAATAGAAAACGATCAAATTGTGTCGTTTAACATGGCTAGTCCCAAACCTAGATAAAGGAGAAGGGTTGCGTTAGGTAGCTAGCAGCCGGCATAGAACTTTGTTTGTACCCTTATGAACATAATCCAGGGGGGAATCCATATAACCGGCCACACTTAGTTGAAAAAAACTAAATTAAATTGAGCAACTAAATTAAATTGGGTAGAGTACACATTATGAAAATGAGCCGTGCACCCTTTGGCATTTCTTCAATAAAATCCAATTAGAAAAGAAATACGTATATACCTATCATGCGTAACACATAATCATGTTGGCTTAAGTATTTCTATGAAATGTTCAAACCAAAGATATCCAAAGGTAAGTAGAAGAGTATCTCAACCTCAATGCAATAAAAAAAAATGTTTTAACAGATTTAA
>QLOD02000033.1:23849470-23875861 GCA_003260245.2 Sideroxylon spinosum | reverse complement strand
AAGAAATTCCCTTGGTTAATGAAAATTAATGGAAGCTTTTGAAAATAATGCGCGAAAAAAATCTTATTGAGATCCAAAGGATCCAATTTCAACAAAAAGTTTGATTGTAAATCATCCAAACTGAAATCACCATGGAAGTAAGAAACTCGTATTTAGGGCGTACCAGATTTGATGGAATGACTGAACACGATAAAAGCTCCAATTTTTGTGAATCAAGCCTATATTTCTACTCAAACTCACTTAAGGTTTGAAGATTAACGGTCTGGAAGGAATTTGGAGTGGAGATGAAAAAGGGTTCACGCGAAATGAATAGGAGGAAGGGGGATTTAATCAAAATTGATGCACGCCGTCCGAATAGCATTAAGGCATCCAGACGGCAAGGGTAAAAATTTTAAGTGGGATTTATGGTTTCCTTACTGCCCATTGGCATTCAGACAGCAAGAAGGAATTTTTGCATCGGATTTCCTTAGTGCCCATTGGCGTCGAGATGGTGTTGCGGTGTCCGAACAACAATAAGTTTTTTTTTTTTTTTTAAAAACTAAAACTAATATTAACTAACGTACAATATTAAAGGGGTGTTCCTAAAGTTCACTCAAAAGGCGGGGGATCCTGAAGATTCTATGTTTAACTCTTAGGCCTTGTTTGATTGTGGTATTAGGATGTGGGATTGGATTTGTTTTCCGTGGGCCCCATCTAATCCGGTGTTTGGTTTAACAAAAATGCTCCGGACATCAAGTCCACTTTGGACTACATATCCCCCAAAACGGGGTATTATTAATACCAAAGGAATGGTGGTATTATTTATCCCCCATCTCTGGATTTACTTCCCGCCAAAATCTAAAGGTTCAAAATTATTTCCTATCACATCTCATGTCAAATCAACCATTTTATCCCACTTTATATCCCACCAATCAAACACTACATTTATAATCCCACATCAAAAACTAATCCCATATTTTATCCAATACCATATATTATCCATGGTATTACTTATACCCCATCATCCAATCCCTCCAAACAAACATACCCTTAAGGTTTGACTTGAGACTATGTCCATTGACTTTAACCTGATTCTTATTTTTCGGGTTATGAATCTTAATAGCTCCGTGCTTAGACACTTTCGCTACAATGAACGGTCCTACCCACTTACATTGTAACTTTCTTAGGAAAAGATGAAGTCGTGATCTACAAAATGGAACTTTTTAACCTTCATGAGAGGTTCTTCTAACTATATACTTATCATGAAGAGCTTTCAGCTTTCCTGAGATATCATTGCATTTTCATATGCATCCTTTTGAAGTTCATTCAATTCCACCTGTTGGAGTTTACGATGGAGTCCTATTCATCTATGCTATTATTAAAGTATTTAATAGCCCAATAGAACCTATGTTCTAGTTCGACAGGCAGACGACACGGTTTTCTATAAACAAGTATGGACTGACATTCCTAATATCGTTTTATATACAGTGCGATATGCCCATAAAGAGTCAATCAACTGTAATGACCAGTACTTATGATTAGGATTAACCGTCTTTTCTAATATTTGTTTGATTTCACGATTAGCAAGCTCTACCTAACCACTTGTTTGAGGGTGATAAGGAGTAACTACTATGTGAACTACTCTATATTTTCGTATAAGAATTCCGACTGGTCTGTTACAGAAGTATTTACATCCATCACTAATAATTGCTCTGAGAACTCCAAGACGTGAAAAGATGTTCGCATGCAAGAATTTTAGTACTACCTTATGGTCGTTCATTCTTGTAGCTACAGCTTTAACCATTTAGACACATAATCTAGCCCCACGAGGATGTATGCATAACCAAAAAAGATAAGGAATGGTCCAATGAAGTCAATGCCTCAGCAATCGAAAACCTCAAAAACAAGAATAATGGACAATGACATCATGTTTTGCCTCGTTAAATTCCCCAATCTTTGGCATCAATCGCATAAAGTATAGAAATTCCAAACAACCTTGAAAAGTGTGGGCTAGTAGAAACCGCATTATAAGATTTTGGAAGATGTTTTAGTGGAAAAGAAGTGACCACCACATGCTTGTGAGTGGTAGAATTCTGAGATGCCGATAATTTCCCAATCACGAATACACCTTCTTATGAGTTGGTCAGGAAAATACTTGAATAGATAAAGGTCGTCTTAGAAAAATACTCGGATATTCCAAAATATTTTTTCTTGTCCTTTACGCTCCATTCACTTGGAATTTTTCCAGTCACTAAATATTTGGCAATATCTGCATACCACGAGGGTGCGGTGAAAGATAATGGTGACACACTAAAGAGCTGATCGTCAAGGAACTTATCATTGATTTTGTTGTCTTCATTCATGTGAAATTCTTCTGGAAGATGAGACAAGTAATTGGTAACGACATTCTCTACTCCCTTCTTATCTTTTATAACTAAGTCAAACTCTTGCAAGAGTAAAATCAAAGGAATTAAGCATGGCTTAGCATCTTTCTCGGTTATCAAGTATTTAAAAGCTGAGTGGTCAATATAGACTGTAACTGTCAAACCAAGTAGATAAGATCAAAATTTCTCAAGTACAAAAACTACTGCTAGAAGTTCCTTTTCGGTAGTAGAATAGTTCTTGTGTGCACTATTAAGAGTCTTACTTGCGTAATAAATTACATGCACATTTTTAGCATTAGTTTATCCCAACACAGCACTAATGGCTTAATCACTTGTATCACACATAAGCTCAAATGGCAAGGACCAGTTAGGAGATTGTAAAATGGGACTATGGTAGGCATTTTTTAAGTCTCTCAAATGCCCCTTGGCATTGAGGGGTCCATTCAAAAGGTACAGCCTGTGTCAATAAGTGACACAAGGGTTTACACAAAAAACTAAAGAAAAGGATAAAATGTCGATAAAAATCGGCATTGAGTTTCCAATAATCAGTACATACTCTCCATCCTATCTGGACTCAAGTGGGTACCGATTCATTATTTTAGTTTCTCACAACTATAAGACCTGACTTCTTTGGCACGACTTATGTTGGACTTACCCATTTAGAATCAGATATAGGATATTTCCTAGATTGAATAATTTGAGTACTTCAGTCCTTATCACTTCTTTCATATTTGGATTGAGACGCTTTTGCATTTGATGAACTGGTTTAGCATTATCCTGTAAATATATACGGTGTGTACAAAGTAAGGGGTTGATTCTTATTAAGACAGCCACAAGCCATCCTAATGCATTTCTATGCTTTTGGAACAACTCTACTAACTAAGTTTCTTGCATGGATGATAGTTCTACAGAAATTACCACGGGATAAGTTTCTAGCTCACCTAGGAAAGCAGATTTCAAGTGTTCAAGTAGTTTTTTCTCTGGGAAGTTGGTGCTTTCACTTTAGAAGATTTTGATCTCTTCTCAAGTGGTTCGAGTTTTTCAAATACTTGCACCTAACTGCCTACTACCATGATAAGGCTCACTTTAAGCAATTGATAAGGATTAAGAGATGAATCCATCACACTAGACTCTTCTGTGAGTCCTTTACTAAAGTAAATTTCTCTTTCTGATAGGTTTTCAATGAACTCATGGTCTACGTAATCCTAGACTATCATCTCAACCATATCCACTTCTTAGATTCTAGACTCAAAATGTCATTTTAAGTGAGCCTGTCCTACAATTGATAAGGGCATTGGATGTAGCTAGGAAGGGTCTACCTAGAATGATAGGAGTCTGGTTTGGTGCGGATAAACTGGTCAGAGGTTGTGTATCAAGTATTATGAGGTCTACTGGAAAACAAAAATTTTCCACCTGAACCAATACATCCTCCACTATTCCTTGTGGTATTTTAACTAATCTATCTATGAGTTTTAGTGTTATTCTAGCTGGCTTTAAGTGTAATTCTAGTGGGCTTTAACTCTACTAAGCCTAATTGCTTATAAATTGTATAAGGTAGTAAATTCATACTTGCCCTCAGATCAAGCAATGCATTATCTATACGACTCTCTGCAATGTAGCATGAACTTGCAGGGCATCCAAGGTCCTTGCATCTGGGAGGTGCACGACTTTGAAGTATAACATTTGCTTATTCTGTTAAGAATGCCATTTCTTTAACTTGTAATTCATTTTTATGTAAAAATCTTTCAAAAACTTTGCATAGTACAGGATTTGACTGGTGGCATCTAACAGAGGTATATTGATTTTAACTTGTTTAAAAACCTTTAGTATCTCTGCATAATGAGCTTCTTTCTAGCTCTTAATGAATCTCTAAGAGAATGGAGTTGAAGGGATTGAATGGAGTTGAAGGGATATACTCTCTCATCAGATTTGCTAACGTATGCTCCTCACACTTCTTTTCTACTTTTTCCTTATCCTTTTCAAGTTCCTTCTCACCTTGATCTTTAACTTCCTTTTTAGCATTTCTTTTCAATTTTTTTGAAGAATTCTATTCATCTGCCTTTGTGTTATCATCCATTCTCCACTTAGGTTCCAATTCTTTCCCGTGCTCAGCCACCCTAGGACGAATGGTTTTATATATAGCTTTACTATTTCTAAGTGTCTTGATCGCTTGCACCTATTCAACATTATTGGGTGCCGTGGAAGATCCCTCAGGAAAGTTTACTAAGGCCTTTGGATTTACTTGTGGTTGAGCAAGGAAATTACCTTTTGGTTGGGTTCTCAATGTTTAGGTTAGAAGTGTTAATTGACATTTTTTTCATCAAAAGTCCTGTAGTTCTGAGCCACAATTGAGATTGTGTACTCATGAATTACTGAAGTGTCTCTCCGGTAGGTCATCTATTTGGAGGTATATAGGTATTCTGTGATGGTCTCACATTCTCAGACAGTCTTGGGTTGTGGATAGGAAGTTGAGGTATAGGAGGAGGTCGAGCAACATAAAATTGCTAAGGCGTTGGTGCTCTTTTATTTCTCCACCTAAAACTAGGATGGTTCTTCCAGCCCTAGATGATATGTCTCAGAAAAAAGGTTTTCTCCTTGATTAGACCCCTGATATGGCGGGCGGAATTGGTTTACGACATTAATTGAAAGTTCAAGGGTTTACTGGATTTGTAACATCTCTCGTCAAATAGGTTTGGTAGGACAGTCATCAATCTTATGTGATTGGCTATCGTACACAAAGCAATAAACATTTGCTACTAGCTTGTGAACAACTGATGCCTCTTTCTTAATCTTTAGAGTCAATATCTCTAGCTAAGGACGTGAGTTTTGCCTTAAGACTGCCGTCTTCACTCAACTGGTGTATGCCTTTAGGTGTACTGCTAGTGGGTTCTATTTGCTTAACTCCTGTTGTATCCCAAGTTTGGTCATTTTGGGCTAGGAAGTCAAAAAACTCATATCCTTGTTCAGGAATCTTATCATAAAATTGTCCAAAACACTTGGTCTCTACAAAATTGTTTGAGGTACGGTGTTAAAGAGCCAAAGAAAATACTCACTAAACGCCGCGTCTCAAATTCATAGTGGGGATAGGAATGTAATAGGGTTTTACACCTTCCCCAACATTGGTAGAAAGTTTCAGTTGGTTGGGAAGCAAAATTCAGAATTTGGCTGAGAAGTAAAGTTTCAGGTGGGAAGAATTTCTCTAGGAATTTTTCTTGCATTTCATCCCTTGAGTGAATGAAATTAGGTTACAAGAAGTCAAACCACTTTGTGGCTTTATCCTTTAGAGAGAAAAGAAAAGGCTTAAGGAAGACTAAATCAATGGGATAGTTCTAACCCTTAAAGGTCATATAGATGTTCCCAAAAATGATTTAATGGTCACACGAGTTTTCAGATTCCATGCCATAGAAGGTTGGATGAAGTTGAATCATCCCAAGTTTAAAATTGAAGGGTCTTTGATTCTCAAGCCATACTACATTAAACTCAGGTGTGTGCTTGTCCCGTTGGAGATAATCCCTCATTGACCATGTAGAAGGTGCCTGAGATTGTCCATTTGGACTTGATAATTGGTCGACACCTCCAGCTGGAAGGTTAGCCATTTCAGCGAAAGGATCAAAAGGTTCAAAGAGTGGGTTTAGGTAGTTAAAACGCTGAAGTATACCTGATTCCCCTCGAATCCAATTGCTCATACACCAAAGAAACATATAGTTTAAGGAAACAAGAATAACTAAAACTTAGATTCCTATAAAATGAGTAAATTGACTTCCCCGACAATGGCACCAAAAACCTAATTACTCCTAAAAATTGCTATGGAAATTATCTCTTAAGTGCAAAAGGGTGTAGTGCAACTTTAATCCTAATGAGACTAGGTATCAAACTCTCAGAGAAGATAAAATATCAAATTGTCCTAAGTTCACTAAGTTTAGTTACTCTAAATTTCTAAGTGCGATAAAAAAATTTTTAGTTTGGGGTTGTTTTGAGATTTTGGTTACTAAACCTAAAATTCACAAAATAAAAATTAATTTAAACCAATGAACCATAAAATTGCAACTAATAGAATCAAATAAGCACATTAAATCTATTTCTAAAATTAAACTAACTAATTGCATACTAAATTAAATCAAAGAATGATATAAAATTTCTAGGATGTTCGGATGAACAAGGAACACTTGATCCAACCTCCAAAGCCGAGTAGGTCACAAATCTGAGTAGGTTAATTGTTTCAAGTTGAATGCAAATTTTTAATCTTTGTTTAGATTTCACATTCAGGAAAAATAAACTGGAAGATATTATCATTAAGTTTATATTCTAACACGTAATTTTAAATTCACGTTTAGTAAAGAAAAACTAGAAAATATGATCATTAAATTGAATATATCCAAAGTTCAGTTTAAATTCATGTTTAGGAAAAAAAAAACTGAAAAGATACTCTAATTAATTCCTTTTTGGTCCGAACTCAAATGATTTGATTTCAACAAAGTATAACATTCATTCTCACATAATAACATAAGTGATTTTAACAAAATTTGATCGTTACTATATGTTTTCTAAAACTTCTGAATCAAATAAATTTAGTTCATAAAATAGAAACCCTAACATGCAAGGTCAACCTTGCATGTAACAAGTATATGGCATTCAACCTTCAACAAAACCCTACCCATCATTGATCGGTTAAATCAAGAGTAACAATCTAGCCTAGAGTTACAATAATTGACCATGCATAATAAAAAGAACAAAAACTGTAAAATAAAACGAGTACATTATAAAAAAAAAAATTGGAATTTTTATTGCAAAGAAAAATGTATGAAGAATGATCTTTGAATCCCCACTTCAGAACATCAAACAATCGACAAAAAGAAAAAGAAAAAAAACTAAACCCCAATTCTCAGAGAAAAACTCTAAACGGCTCAAAAAAGTCTATCCAACATCTACATATAAGAACCTATTTATAGGCTACAAACCCTAAAATTCTAAATAATATTTTATGAAACTTGACGGGTCCACGCCGTCCAGACGGTAAGATGGAATTTGAATGATAAAGTGAAAGTTTCCTTCTCAATATCTTTTACTTTAAATTCCTCTATAATTGCATTGCTGCTTTCTAGATTGAGTTTCTGCGTCTTTGGACTTGTCTGGTTGAGATACTTTCATCCTTGTCTTCACTTTCATCATCTTCATCCTTAGTGTTATCACTCTTTTCCACTGTTGTTTTGCAATTTAGAAATAAACGCCATTAATCTTAAAAAATAAGATGAAAATATATCGTAAATTATTGATAAATGCGTGCTTTATGATTCAATAACAGGCTCGTAATTACATTTTTTCAAGTGTAATCAGGGACTAAGACCATGAGATTAATGAGTATACCTAAGATTGCAGGAATAATTGTTACCCAAGACTAAGGCCTGAGAATTTATTTTTGATAAGATAAGATAGGCTAGGATTGTAGCACTATAGCCATGAGATTAATAAGCACATCTAAGACTAGGGACCAGTTGTACTCCACGGCTAAAGCTTGGGGATTTATTTTTTGGGGTTAGTTCTATCGCCATAGATTAACCCTGCATAATACCTGACCTATAGTATGGTATTGATAGATATATTATGATGTAAATGTGGTGGTGAATAATTTTTTTCCATGAGACTGTGAGATCATAGCTAAGTAATTGTCGAGTTATAACAATAGATTAATGTGGAAATTATGATATTATTGTCGGTTGGTAAGATTTTACTTAATTAATGTTAATTAAGATATTGTACCTTTGCATAATTAAAAAATATTATCTTATATGCATATTCTGAGCACACATGGTTTAGTGCTTGATTACACTTGAAAAGTGTAATTATGAACATCATAACTTAGCATTAGAAGTATGCATCACCTAATAAACTTTCTAGTTTTGTTATCTTTATCTCTTGTTTGGTTTATTCTCTTTAATTCAGGGAAGAGGATCAAATAATGGTGATTAGCAATGATGAAGAGGAGGAAAACAACAAAACGAGCCTTCGCTACCCACACAAGAGCTTTGATTCGGACTAAAGCAAGAACACAGAGAGAAAAGTAAAACAGGAAATCAAAGTAGCACTCTGTGGTAGGGACTGTTTCCCAAACAGTCGGGACCACTGTAGCATAAACCAGAAAACTGAGCTACTGTGGTCCGGCCCATAGCCACGAGTGGTCCAAACCACTGGGGGATTTAGGCGCTGTTTTATAAATTTTTTAAGGTTTTTTGATGGCTCTATAAATAGAACCTTAGTAGAGACGATTTGGGACTTTCATTTTTAGTTGTCGTACTGAGTTTTTACGGAGTTTTTACTTTATTATTTTAAGTGTTTTTAAAGAATTTTCTTAAGGTTCTTTGAAGTTTTTTATTGGCGTAGTATCTACAACTGTCTTTTTTCGCTTCGCTTCGAAGTACGATATTTAATTTCAAACTTAATCTAATGAAGGCTATTATTTGCTTTGTTTTTATTCTTGTTTCATGCATTATTATTATGTCAATGTTAGGCTAAATTACTCATTCTTGATTCAACGAATAAAGGAATGGTGGATTATTATGAACATGGTGATGTGCATAAATACACAGGTGTTGTGTGAAAACATACACGTAAAGATCTATAGCTTTTAGATTTAATTTTATTTGTTTCAAAACCATTTGAAAATGAAAATCCCAGATCACATTCTCTGTAATCACTGATAAGGATTTTCAAATCTAAAATTTTCTTCTATATTTTTTAGATAAATATGTTAAATCTAAACCCTAATATTTTTCAAAGAAAATCATCCAGTTTTATATTCCTAAAAAATGAATATAAAACTGAGTTTGGGAAATTTTATAAACTTTTATGAATACATATTTTTGATCTATTTTGCTTTATGTGAAACTTAGATTGACATTTAAAAAAAAAAAAAAAAAAAAAAAAAGCACATAACTTTGTGAACTAATTAATCCACCTGGAATTGAAAATTGAATCAAGACCTTTATCCAATAGTTTCTTTACATCTATTAATTTAGTTAATTATTCATTTAAATTTTGAATTTCAATATTTTGTTTGGATTAATTTTACTTGAGAAATTTACACTTATTTGCAAATAGAAATCAATCCAAACCTCTAACCACTAGAAATCATCACTTTTGAACTAGGTAGTGAATTACTTTCATCTTTTGCAACCTAGAAATTAAAATAGTAGGTTCCTTGTGGATTCAACCTCGTTTTGATCGAGTTAAACTACACTGCACACCTTACGATTGGTGGTTAATTAAGACATAAAATTTTAGGTGCAGTTAAGTTTTTGGCACCGTTGCCGGGGAACCCAGTCTTAGTTTTTAGGTTGCATAAGATTAAAGTTTATTTACTGCCCTTTTAAAAAAAATTAAATTAGCCCATTACAGCTTACGGCTATCTCGTGTATTTTATAAATTTTCTATTGAGCTTATGAGCACTTGGAATTGCGGGGAAGACAGTAGATTAATACGTCCTGAACACATTAATATTTCTTTCAATCCTAAAAATGTCCCCGTAGAACTTTCACTATCATCCTCTTCTACTCCTATTGTAGAAATGGTAATGAATGATCAACCTATCATTGTTAGACGTTCAATGAGGGATATATTATAACAGGATAAGCATGCATCTGAATCTTGTATAGTATAGCCTAAAAATCAAAGACTTTTCAATTTCAAACCTAGAATGATCCTACTTCTTCCAACCTTTCATGGTGTGGAATCTGAGAACTCATATAAGCATTTAACTACATTTAAGAATATTTGTGCGACTTTCAGTTATCAAAATTGTCCCATAGATCTAGTATTCCTAAAACTTTTCCCTTTCTTTTTTAAGGATAAGGCTATTAGATGGTTTGAATTCTTGCAACCAACTTCTATTTGTTCTTGGGAAGAAATACAAGCTAAATTTTTTAAGAAAGTTTTTCCTCCTAATCAAACTGATGCTATTCAACACTAGATTTTGAACTTTACTCCTCAGATTGATGAAATTTTTATCAGTGCTGGGAAGGTTCAAAACACTTTTACATTCCTATCCATATCACAGATTTGAAGTTTGGCGTTTGGCAAGTATCTTCTATGACACCACAACCAAAACAATTCATGGAAACCATGCATAATGGACAATTCTACGATAAAACTCTTGAAGAAGTATATGAGAATTTTGAATTCCTTACTGAAAATGCACAAACTTGGGATAATATGGGAACTCAAGACACCCAAGCTGCTAGTGTTGTACCAAATAGAGGTTTACACCAATTTAGTGAAACTAATGAACTAAAAGCCAAATTAGTAACACTAACTCGGGAAATTGAGACCTTGAAAATTAAAAAGGAAACACCTACTGTCAAGGAACCCATGGCAAGTGTTTATTATCTTATGTGTGATAGCCAATCACATAAGACAGATGATTGCCCTACTATCCACACGTGTAGAGAAATGGTGCGGACCACAGTCTAGTGAATTAGCTATCAATGTGATCAACCAATTCCATCTACCATATTTGGGACAAAATCAAAGGGGAAATCCATTTTTTGAAACCTTTAATCTAGGCTAAATGAATCATCCTAATTTTGGATGGATAAATGATAGGACATTAATGCCTCAGTAGTTTCATTCTGCTCCACCTCTACCTATTTCACAAATTCCTATCTATAACCCAGTACCGTCTTAGAACATAAGACCATATCAAAATACATAATTCCTTCCTAATAAGCAGTCCACCAAAGAGACTATTCAGCAATTCATGGCTACACAATCTATAATGTGGGCCTAAAATAATCGACTAATAGATGACATAAAATGATAACTGACTCTTATAACCCAAACACTGAGTAATCAGCAAAAGGTCAGTTGTCTAGTTAACTATGTCCAAATCCATCTGCTTAAGTAAATCAAACTGAAGTATCTTCCAATGCTCAACATAATCTAGAGCAAATTCAAGCTATCACGATGCTCAGGAATGGTAGAGTAATAGAAAAAATAATTCATCCTAGGGTGGCTAAGCTCGGGAAAGAGTTGTAACCTAACCAGACAGAGGAAGATCGATTCCAGATATAGGAACAAGTACAATTAGATGAAAACAAAGGAAAATAGGATAAATTTGTAGAAAAAAAGAGGGTGAATGAAGGTGAAAAAGATGTAGAGATTACTTCAAGGGAATATGCTCCCAAACTACCATCCCCTCAAAGATTCCTAAAATCAAAGAGAGATGCTTAAGCTGCAGAAATATCTGAGGTGTTCAAGCAAGTCAAAATCAATATACCTCTAATTGATGCAATTAAGCAAATTCTTATATATGCCAAATTCTTAAAGGAATTGTGCACGGTGAAAAGAAGGCTATATGTAAAAGAGAAATCCTTTCTAATTGAACAAGCCAGGGCTATAGTTCACGGTCGTATACCCCCAAAGTATAAGGACCCTAGATGTCTTACTATATCATGTCACATAGGGAATTATTATATCAGCTGAGCACTACTTGATTTAAGGGCAAATGTAAATTTACATTCATATTTAATTTATGAACAATTGGGTTTAGGAAAAATAAAGCCCACTTGTGTGATCTTCAACTTGTTGATGGATCTATTAGAGTCCCACCAAGAATAGTTGACAATGTATTAGTTCAACAAAAGAATTTCTATTTTCCAGTAGACTTTATCCTACCGAATACACAATCCTTAACCAATCTATTCTACATCTGTTATATTAGGCAGACTATTCCTTGCAACCTCAAATGCACTTATAAGTTGCAGGATTGGATCAATGAAATTATCTTTTAGAAATATTAAGTTCAGAACTAATATTTTCCATATTCGAAAACATCCAAAAGAGCAGCCTGATGTTCAGGAGTTGGATTCGGTAGAAACCATAGTACACGATTATATCGATCGTGAGTTCATAGAGGACCTATTAGAGAGGGCTATTTGCTTCAGTGAGAAGAATCTGACTTTCTCAACTCAGATGGTCGAAGTAAAAGTAATATATGAATGGTTGAGGTGTGCCCAATTATGTTTGTAGGAAAATGGGAACCAACCTTTGAACCACTGGGACCAATGTTGAATAAAACAGAATCTTCAGAATTACAAGCTCCTAATCTCGATAGAAAGCCCTTTTCTAGTAACTTAAAATACATATTCCTTGGAGAATGAGAGACATGCTAGTAGTTATGTCGTCTGAATTAACTACTGAATAAGAATACCAGTTATTAAATCTTTTGAAAAGCCATAAGAAAGCTTTAGGTTGGTAAGTAGCATATTTTACTGGTATTAGTCCACTTCTCTGCACACACTAAATTTATTTAGAAGAGGTAGCCAAACCAGTTAAACAAATGCAAAGGAGGCTCAATCCGAACATTAAAAGAAAAAAACAGTGGTTAGAGCTGAAGTGTTAAAATTACTTGATTTAGGAATTATATACCCAATCTCTAATTCTAAATAGGTAAGCCCTACATAGGTGATTCCTAAGAAATCAGGCATTACTATAGTTCGAAATGAGAATAATGAGCAGGTTCCAACTCGAATTCAAACTGGTTCGAGAGTATGCATTGATTATAGAAAACTTAATGCAGTGATCTGAAAATATCACTTCCCTCTTCCAATCCTCGATCAAGTTTTGGAAAGTGTTGTTGGGCGTGCATATTACTATTTTTTAGATGGTTATTCGGGTTATAATCAAATAAATGTTGCTTTAGAGAACTAAACTAAAACTACTTTTACTTATCCTTTTAGAACATTTGCTTATAAAAGAATGCCCTTTGATCTTTATAATGCTCCTGTTACTTTTCAGCGCAGCATAATCTGCATTTTTAGTGAGATGGTAGAAGCAATCGTGGAGGTCTTTATAGATGATTTCTCTGTTTACGGTGATTGCTTTGAGAAGTGCTTGAAGAATCTTGATCTGGTATTGACTCGATGTGAGGAGAAAAATCTAATGCTTAATTGGGAAAAATGCCGTTTCCTGGTAACTAAAAGCATAGTTTTAGATCACATTATTTCTAAAGAGGGCATTCAAGTTGATCAAGCTAAGGTAACATTAATTCAAAAACTTCCCACTCCACAATCTAGTAAGGATATCGCTCATTTTTTGGCCACGATGGATTTTATCAGCATTGCATTCAATCATTTAGTAAATTTTCAAAATTATTGTTTCATTTATTAACACAAGAAGCATCTTTTGAATGGACACCATAATGCCAAGTGGCATTTGAAAAACTCAAGACTTGTTTAACTACAACACCTATCTTTCAATCTCCTAACTAGTCACTTTCTCTCGAACTTATGTGTGATGTAAGTGATTATGCTATTGGTGTAGTGTTAGGGTAAAGAAAAGATAAGAAAACACATGTTATTCGTTATGTAAGTAAAACCCTAAATCATGCTTAGAAAAATTACATGATAACTGAAAAATAGATGTTACAGTTGCCTTTGCCCTTAAGAAATTTTGCTCTTATTTCATTGGTTCAACAGTTTTAGTGTATACTGATCACTCGGCGTTAAAATACCTGTTGACCAAATAAGAAGCAAAACCAAGGTTAATATGTTGGATTCTATTATTATAACAGTTTGACCTTGAAATTAGAGATAAAAAAGGTGTTGAGAATGTGGTAGCCAATCATTTGTCACATTTACCGATGGAAGCTTACTCAAAGGAAAAAATTTAAATAAATGATAGCTTTCCGGATGAATAACTATTCAATGTAGCTGCAATAACGGCATCCACACCTCCGTCGTATACTGACATTGCAAATTATTTTGTGATTGGAAAAATACCAGATGAATGGAATCCTAAGAATAGAAAGAAATTTATGAGAAACGTTTGAGTTTTCTTTTGGGATGATCCTTATTTGTTTAAATATTGCCCAAACTTTATATTAAAGAGTATTTTCGAACATGGTGCTGCTGAAATAGAAAACCCAAAGAATAAAAATTGCTTCAAGGTAAATGGGCACAAACTTCAACCACACTTAGAAAATTTCGTGGGATAAGTTGAGTAGTGGGACCTTTTAGATCCTCCACCATATGAATAGTCTCCAATTAGAGTGTATATTAGATGTATATTAGTTAGTTTAGAATAATTTTAGAACTAGAATAGAACAGTTTTTATTTTTTTATCCTTCAAAAAAAAAACCTAGCCGGTCCGGACCACAGTAAGGTGGACTTTGTAGAGATACACAGACAGTCCAGACCACTCCCAAGTGGTCAAAACCCCACACATCTCATAAAAACCCAAATTTCCCTTTTGTCTGGCCGAAACTTCATCTTCAAAGCCTTCCTTTTCATGGCACCATCTCTCCAAACCTCTTTCAAATTGTTCCTTCCACCATCCATGGGAGTTGGGTCACTCCAAATCGCTCATGGATTGCTCCATCTTCTCTTCCATCTTCCAAAATTAGTAAGTTTCGTTCACATTCTTCCTCAAGTCCTAACTATATAATCTTCCACTTAAATCTTTATCCTTCAAGTTTAGTTCCAATCCTTCTTAGATTAAGCCTCCTAAACATCCCTTAATCTTCTTGCTTGTTCTAATATTTTTTTTTCATAGAAGCTATTTGGTTTATCAAAGAGGATTTACCCATGGCTTGAATTTGTGATTTGGATCTCTTTCTCTCCCACAATCAAGGTATGTAGCTTGTAAACTTGAATGGGTAATCTACTTTGCTCAATTGTATGGAAATTCTTGTAATCAATTGTGTAATTTATTGGGTAACCAAAATTTCCTATTTTTTTCGAGATTCGACCCGATTGTGTGGTTCTTTAAAGCCTATTTAGCAAAATTTCTTTCAATGACAAATTTTTGTTAATATTCTATAGTTTTATTTTACTTTTAGTGGGCCACTAAATTTGTGTGGACATAGAGCTTGATTATTATTAATTATCCGAAAAATATTGGGCCTTTTGGATGTAGCTAAGATGCCCCCACTAGTTAAGAAAACTACTCATGCGCAAATTGATCAAAATCATTTTTTGGAAAAAATAAGCCGAAACTCAATATGATGATATTTGGGCTAATAAGCCAGTAGTGATTGAAAGGTTTTGGCAAATTTATCAATTGGGTGGGGAAGATTTCATGCTACAATAGAATTTTGAGGGTAGACAATGGTTAGGGTTAGCAAGACTTCATTCTAGTTGCGTGATGGATACTGTTAGGGAATTTTTCATAAATATTAAAGAAAAATCTATAATTATGAGAAAAGGCCTTGAAAGAATAATCAATTGGGTTTGGGGAGTTGAAATTGTCCTCACTCCTAATGATTTTTCAGAAGTTTTCCAACTTCCCAGCATTTCAAACCCAGAATTCTCCTATCCAGCTAAAGGTGCTCCAACACTGTCTATTATTGCTCGAGAGATCTTGTTAGAGGGCCAAGAGTGGACTGCGAAATATAGGAAACTAGTTTCTATGTTAAATGACAAATATTAGACTTTGCACATGTTCTCTTACACTAATCTCCTACCCTAAAACAGGCCCGTTGATTGTACCCACTACGGGCCCAACTGATATATGCCATTGGAATGGGAATGACGATTGACTTACCCTCCTATTTCTGGCACCATAGTACATACACATTTGAACACACTGGAGCACTCACAGCTTTACCTTTTTGGAAGTGCCTTTACAAAAATCTTCAAAAGAAAGGGTGTACAGATTACGAATAACATATCTTTGACCACAGGATTGAATCCTTTTAATATCATTTTCTATTCTAAATCCCTGGGTAACATGGCTAGAATTAAAAAGAGAAGAGCGGTGGCTAATTGATGAAGGGAGTGGGTCGTATGCTCATACTGACGAGGAAGTGGAACATGAAGTATCAAATGCTGAGCTGGCTTCTCAGATAGGTGCATTGGCTGATAGAATGAGTCACTTAGAGCAAAACTAAGAGGATGACCACCAACTCTTACTACAGATTCAGAGGTCACAACAGACTCAGGGTCATTTCTTGCAGAGAATTCTAGATCACATTTGGGGCTCTTCTCATCCACCACCGTAATGATTACGTATTTTATTTCTTTTCTTTCGCTGTCTGTTTTGGTGTTTGTAATTTTAGTGATTTTAGGGTTTAGATCACCTTCGGGACTCTTCTCATCCACCACCGTAATGATTACCTATTTTATTTTTTTTTTCTTTGACTTTTCCACTGTTTGTAATTTTAGTGACTTTAGGGTTTAGATTCAATGCTCTATTTGTATCCCTAAAACTCTATAATTCTATCGTACCTTTATTTTGTTCCTATACATTGGGTTATAACTATGCTGATGATTGTCTTATTTTAATTTCATAAATCCGTTATGCCTGTCTTTTCTCTTTAATTTCTTTTTGCTATTTTAATTCTTTTTATTCCACTATTTATCTCATGCTCAGCAATATTATGATGATTTTCTTATTCCGTACTTTATGTATTTTGTGTAAGAACAAGTCCACCATTTCTAACAAATCTGAACCATTAGATCAAGATAAAGAGTTAGAGATTTACGTTAATAATCCTAGTGATGTTGAAGTGGTGGGTAGTTTAAAGTGTACCATTAAGGAGTGGTCTGATGATTGTTTTGAAGAGAGTAATTCTTTACCCCATCCTCATATTTTCCCTCCCGAAATCCTTATAACACTTGACTAATTTCTTGAGAGGCAAGGGTGGGACAAGGTAGACTTAGAGATTTTAGTGTATATAGAGTGGGCTACGGCAGACATATATGTTGAGTGGCCTGATGCACCCATCTATGACACTGACACCAAAGCCATAATCTTATCTGATGATTCGTCACACTCTGAATACGATGATATGCCTCCATTAGAAGATATTCTTGATTTGGGTAGTGAAACAGATGAGAGTACTAACACTGTTGTCGATTCTGCTTAGAGTGATCTGCCTCTATAGGATTTTCCATTATCTGATGACATTATTCTTGCTATTAATGATGCTTTAGCTACGTATAATGCTAACATGAGGTACTTTTTTTCCCTTATTTTCTATTATTTTTTGGTTATTTTTATGTCGTTTCTTTTTGTTATTTGTTTTGTCATCATCGGTCACTTGCACTTCAAGTTGTGGGGGAATGCCATTTACATATATTCAATTCAATTTCATTTTCCTTCACTTTTGCTCTTACATGACACACACATTGAGGATAATGTGTCTCTTAAGTTGGGGGAGATCGTTAATACTATGTAGACGTCACTTAAATATTATTGATGACTAGTGTATGTGTCACTTTATAATTCAATGGTGGTAGTAGTCATGAAATAAAAAAATGATTTGATGTTCAATTTTGATATAGAGAACTTAATTTCAGATTAAGTATAAAATTTTCTTATGTATTAAAGACTTATCACTTACGACCATTGAAATAAAGGCATGTTAAGGATTAGAGTTCATGAAACTTAGTTATTCAATTATACTAAGACGTAGGTGGAAACTTAACACCCTATATTTTGTGAGCTTTTGAGCTTGATCTTTGTTCTTGAAGGTTTTATACTTAATATTCTATATTATTTCTTTCATCTCACTTTCTTGAATAGCTTCATCACATTACTTTGCTTTGGTATTAAATGCATAAGATACTACTTTTAATTTACATGTATGGATAATCGCTTCTGACAAAGTATTATTAACCTATAGAGTGATATTAGCCATTTTTCTTATGTTTGGAAGCCTGTGACTTTTCTTTGATTACATCAACTTCGGAGCCTTTTAAAAAAAATAATATATAAAGTTTCTTATTTTAGCCACATTTATAACCCTTTGGCCTTAGATATATAGGTGAACCAACCCTTACATGTCATGAGATACTTGTGTAGAATTTGTAACAAAGTGTATGAAGGGGTGAGCTTGTAATTAAAAATTTATGGTGGAACGAAAAAAAATTTAAGAAATGGGATATAGCATTTCATTCATTATTATTAGTTCCATGAAAAGAAAAAAATGAAAAGAAAAATGGAAAAAAAAAAGAAGAAAAGAAAAAAGTAATAATAAAAAAGCTTCAGTGTTTGGCATTCAAAGACTTGAAAGGAGAAAAGTTAGGGAGTACTTCATTACATTATCATTATAATCCTTAGACATGCACTTTACATTCTCCCTTTCCTTTGTTTGCTAGCCAGCACCCCATGGCCAAGTTATAACCTAGTAAGGACCTAACGGACTTTAGGTAAAAGACACTTATAAGAGCATGGGTCTATTTCATGTGATTGATAGTAGTTTTCTTATTTATGCATTAATACATTCCATTCATGAAGCTAAGCAACACTCAATGTTTCAATTCTTTTAGTCACTTTTTGATTTGGGTTTATTGCACTTATTTGATATTGCATCCATGCATGAACCACGAGAGTAACCTTTTTGAGTGATTTCATTTGAGAGTGAACATCCTGGTGAGAGTTGAAGTCAAAACCAAGATCTTTGAGTATATTTGTTAACTATGTGAATTGAATGATAATAGTTGACACACTTGAAATTAAATGGTTGAAAGGTTAGGTGAGTCTGAAGTACATTCGGAAAAATTATGCAAATTTTTAAAGTTTGGTTACTTGTTCCATATTGAATTCGAATCAGGCATTTTAGAAATTACTATTACCATTCATTGAGTTAGTTTAAGAATTTTGTGGGTAGGTTCACAACAAACCCTCACGAGACTTCACTCGTCTACTAGGAGTAACCTAACGGTTTAAAAGACTTGCTACACGTAGCTAATGTAGCCGTGTTTCCGACGAAAAGAGAAAGAGAATAGTAGTTTACATTTATTTTAATAATGTCATTACTAGGGACCAGCAATGTTCAAGTTAGGGAGTGTGATTACACTTGAAAAGTGTAATTATGAACTTCATAACTTAGCATTAGAAGCAAGCATTACCTAATAAATTTCTGAGTTTTGCTAATCTTTATCACTTATTTAGATTATTCTCTTTAATCCAGGAAAAATGGATGAAATAATGGTGATTAGCAGTGATGAAAAAGAGGAAAACAAGCCTTTGATACCTACACAAAGAACTTTGATTCAGACTAGAGCAAGAACACGGAGAGAAAAGCAAAGCAGGGAGTCAGAGTAGTACATTGTGGTCCAGACTGTTTCCCAAATGGTTAGGACTACTACAACATAAACCAGAAAACCGAGCTACTGTGGCTTGGACCGTAACCACGGGTGGTCCGGACCACTGGGGGATTTTAGGCGCCATTTTCTAAAATTTTTTAGGGTTTTTCGATGGCTCTATAAATAGAACATTGGTAGAGACGTTTTAGGACTTTCATTTTTAACGATTGTACTGAGTTTTTATAAAATTTTTACTTTATTATTTTGAGTGTTTTTAAAGAATGTTCTTGAAGATCCTTGAAGTTTTTATTGGCGTAGTATCTACAATTGTTGTTTTTCGCTTCGCTTTGAAGTACGGTATCTAATCTCAGATTTAATCTAATGAAGGCTATTATTTGCTTTGTTTTTATTCTTGTTTCTTGCATTACTATTATATCAATGTTAGGCTAAATCGCTCGTTCTTAATTCAACGAATCAAAAAATGGTGGATTATTATAAATATGGTGATGTGCGTAAATCTACGTGTATTATGTGAAAACGTACGCGTCGAGATCAACAGTTTTCAGATTTAATTCTATTTGTTTCAAAACCATTCAAAAACGAAAACCCTTGATCACATTCTCTGTAATCACTGATAAGGATTTTTGAATCTCAAATTTTTTTCTATATTTTTTAGATAAATATGTTAAATCTGAACCCTAATATTTTTAAAAGAAAATCATTTGGTTTTATAATCCTAAATGTGAAAATAAAATTGAGTTTAGGAAATTTTATTAGCTTTCATGAAAACAACCTTTCGATCTATTTTTCCTTTACATGAAACTTAGATTGAGATTTAAAAAAAAAAAAACACATCACTTTGTGAACTAATTAATCCACCCGGAATTGAAAGTTGAATCAAGACCTTTATCCAATACTTACTTTACATCCGTTAATTTAGTTGATTATTGGTTTAAATTCTGAATTTCAATATTTTGTTTAGATTAATTTTACTTGAGAAATTTACACTTATTTGCAAATAGAAATCAATCCAAACCTCTAACCAATAGAAATCATCACTTTTGAACAAGATAGTAAATTACTTTCATCTTTTGAAACCTAGAAATTGAAACAGTTGGCTTCTTGTGAATTCGACCTAGTTCTCATCGAGTTAAAATTACACTACACACCTTTGCACTTAGGGGTTAATTAAGACATGAAATTTTACGAGCAATCAGTGCTCACCCCTTGTAATTGATCTTACAGAACAGATGCTCATGATGGACTCGTGTATTAGATTGGTCGATCTTGACTTGTTTTGTATTCATTTAAATATTTAGAATTGAATTACCATTTGAATATTGGTTTTGGGTCCGGTTTTGAGGCATGATATTTTGTAGTCCTTTTGTGGGGAGTGACTGACATTTAGAATATATAAATCTTGAAAACTAGTATTATTATTCACTTTCACTTTGATTTATGGCAAGTGATAGACATTATGGTTTGTTGTGCTTATTTCATGGGTTTGTCCCCACATCCCCGAGTTTTGGATTTTGGGATGTGACAAAGGCATCCAAGAAAGAGATATAATATCGACTGACCCAATCTTGCAGAGAAGACCAAGTCTTATGCTGAAGTAAAGGATAAATCACTTGATTCTCAAGATTGACTGGTTAATTATTCCATCTACATAGTTGAGGACTTTATACCCTTTAAGATAGGGAAGCATGGTGGCTTTCCATGTTAGGTAGTTTTGGGTTAAAAATGGGAAGATTGTTGGTGTTTGCTTTAAAAGTTGAAGAGTTTGGAGATGCTAAAATTTTGACAAAAGAATGATAGCTGCTAGTGATGTTGATCAATATGGCTTTGATACCATATGGAAATTTAAGATGGATATGTGTAAACGAAATTTTTTCTATTCACTTTTTCAAATTTATAGAGTACAATATGTATATATAACACATGAAGAGTAACTAAAAAAAAAAAAATAGGCTATTTAAAATTCAAATGAGAGAACCAGCAAATCCCAAGAGTAGAAAATTTTATCATTTGCTTTAGCACAAGACTTGGTCTTCTCTACAAGATTGAGTCAGTTGAAATTGTGCTCCAATACCGTTGCTATCAAATAATTTAATTTAATTAGTAGGTAACTATAATCTTAACATGGAGATATATAAATATTAATTACATGAAACTTGAAATTTAATTTCAAATATAGCTGCGAGTGTAATTACAATTCTATGGTAGTATGAATTATAATTTACATAAATAAGATTTAATCCGAGTTAGATTAGAATTTATTATTTATATAAAAATTCCAACTTGTATTTACCCATTGGTCCTTGTTGTATCATGGGCTCTTCGAGCAACTAGGGTTACAAGGTTTTCTTACATTGGAATTCTAATAAAGAAAGAGAATAACCCGAAGAACTACAGTTTTGCGATCCCACCATTTCTAGAGCCAGATGTGTTGGAGGGCTACATCAGAAGATTATAGGCCTATTTCCAGAAATTGAGGTTGTTAGTGTTACTATTTCATCTTTTATTGAGATCTAAATAATAAAATCTTTAGGTAAGATCTTCATCACATAGATAGATCATTATTTTTTATTATTTATATGTTCTACAACTGAGTTTAGGACTTTTCTGCAAGTTTCATTCACCATTAAACAGAATGTCACAGAACACATTCTAGTAGGAAGGTATCAACAGCAAAAGAATTATTACTAACTGTATTGGGTTTCATGCTTCTCTAGTATAGAGTCATTAATGCCATAGCAAAATGTGTCAACACTAATGTCAAAAGAAAGCACAAGGCTTTAAATCAATGGGAACGTTTTGGATTAACACATGTTTGAACAAAATCAAAGTTATAATATACAATAAAGATCATATATACACCAATGAAGGAACTGAATATTTGATACTCTACAAAAAAGAAATCATAAGGATATGAATTCTAAAAGACTGAATATAATAAGACTGAATAATTTAATTTTGAAGGCATTTGCTAACAGATGCCCCGAACACCTATTAAGGTCTAATGAAAACACACCATATAATAATATTTTGTACTTTCACCATACATAACTCCATCAAAGTGTGAGATATTATTACTTAGTATGTATTTATTGGCTATTAATGAGTGCCCCTAAGACCCTAATTTTGAATTAAAAGAAAACAAAGAGTATGTTGTTGAAATGAATATGTGACCAAAAGAATGTTAAGGAATATTTTCTTCCAACAATTAGCTGATTGAAGAGCTTATAAGAAAATACATTCTATAACAATATTGGAAAATATAAGAGCAGACAAAAGAGATTGACTAAGCTATCTTTATGATATCATCCCTTTTGTTTGAACTTGTGTATCTACTATTAAGAAATTATTTATTGGGATATCCTTATAAGATTTGAGTTATCCTTGTATTCTACTTGAGTTGAGTTTTAAGTGTTTTTTTTGTTAAAAAGACCAAAGAAAGCATTCAAGTATTTTAGGGTGAAAACTTTACTATGAATTAAATGTTGTAAGTATTTTAACTTAGAGAAACACAAGTTTTCTTATTCAAAAGTACTTCTTAATCTACTTGATTTAGATATCTTTATCTATATTTGTTAGACACTCGTAATACACCTATTGTTTTTGAAGTTTCACTCTCTTTAGTTGTATTAGGAGCATTCACCCAACCCTAGATCTGAGATTCAATAGCTAACTAATTTTACCAAAGAAATCTTTACAAAAAGGCTTGAATAATCTAGGTTTAGTGACCTATCTTGTATTTTTACACTCAAGAGAATGATTTCTTAGGTTTAGAATAAGAGCTTAGGATTTAGGCAATGTTTTTGAGTATTTATAGGTGGAGAATAAGTTAAAAAATAGGTTTGAACACTATATAAAAAAATAGGTGCAAAATCCCATCAAACTTCATGAGCAGGCATTAGCATTATCTACTTACAATATGCCAGGAAAGTAAACTAGAATTTGAGATTTATTCAGTGGTCGACTTTGCTATTGGACTCAACCTACTCACGAAATACAACGGATAGTAATTTTAAGCTATCATTTTCTCCTTCAAATTCTATAAACGCTAACACCTTCATCATTAAAATCTCCACTCAAACATCCTTTTAATAAAATGATAAATTGTCCAAACACTTTAGCAGATATTCGAATCTTTGACTTGAATTTTACAACTAATTAAACTGTTGTCTCAAATAACAACACTAGAGGGGGGTGAATAGAGTCACTTAAAAAATATTAGTAAATAATAATTTCAACCCTTAAAGCAAATATGTCAAAATGAAAAGGATAATAAGAAATGGAATGTGTTTAAAAAATTATTCAATATTTGTGGATAAATAATGAATTCTATTGTTTACAATAAATATAAAGAGAAGAAAAGAAAAGCAAATACAATCAATTTATAGTGGTTCGGCTTCAATACTGCTTATGTCCATTCTCTAAGATCGTCCTTGAGATTTCTCCACTATTTTTTGAAGAACTTGTTACACACTAGCTTCCTAAGGTGCCAAAAACCTTTTCTAAGTGAGTTTATCCCCAAATCACTCACATCAAGTGATTCAATCCCCAAATTGCTCCACAAATCTCTCTCAAAGAATATCTCTTGTCTTGGTTCCAACACTTGAACCAATACCAACAGGAGCTCACCCAACTCTCACAATTTAAGAGGGTTATAAATTTTCATCTCTTACAATAAAAATGATGAGTTTAAAAGTCAAAAAAATCAAAAAAAAAAAAAAAAGCTCTCACAAGTTAAGTATAAAAGATGAAGCACAAGTGTAGGAACAAATCACTCTATATTTGTAAAATGATGAACTTTCTTGTTTGTCTTTGTAAGTACTTTTTCTTTCTTTCTACTACTTGTTGAATTTGAGTTTGAGGCTCTATTTATAGGTAAAAATACCCAAATAGCTGTTACTTAGTGAAAAGATATTTTTTTCTTGAAAGAATATGAATTTCTTTACTTCCAATGCTAGCTTTCAAATTCATATTTTCTGAGATATATTTGTGATCGTTTTTTACTCTCATAACATTTATATCTGACTTTGTCCCAGATTGAAGACTTTGTTGATATATAAGTCCGTTATCACATGTCAAAATTTGAGTTTCATCTAATGGTTAGATCGTCCAATATAGCCTCTAAACCAAGACTACCTTCAGGTAGTTTTTTCTAACATTCTAAATTTGTGTTTCTTCTAATTATGGATATTATTTCACCATGATGATTTTGGAATTTGAAAACACTTAAATTACAAAAGTTGTAGATTTATAAGTTTTGTTTTCACACATCAAAAATCAGAATTTTTGGAGCATTAGAGTATGAATTATATCTCAAAAAATTAAGATTAGCTTTAGAATTTAGAATTAAGCTTATTCTGCTAAGACTGGTCTTCTACCTCATTTTTTGATAGTTTCTCTTTATATCCACAAAAATTTCCCTTTGAGAACGTTGTAAATATGGAAGTCTAGTTTACTATATTAAAATGTCATGCAACTTAAACAGTTAGATCTTCAGATATCATCAATATACTAATATGTGTTTGGTTTTCCTATTCATCCGAGTTAACTTTACTTCAAGTCTTCATCTTACTTTGATTTTCAATGCTCCCACATTTGATATTTCTTTATTTCTTCATCCAAATTATATAAAAATACTTAAAAAATAATATCAATCTCTTTCAGGCATATTATCTATATATTAAAATTAATTGTAACATTTCATACAACATCTTTGAAAATTAATTGTAAAAACTCAGTTCAATGTTTATTATCATTAAAATCAATTATAAAACCAAGTTTATAAATCTTGGGTCAAATGAACGATATTGTAACATTTTGGACTCTAAATGATAACACAAGTTAAAACATACAAATAAAGTATTTGCCGGAGAATTGTTAACACAAAATAAGTCCCATATAAACACTAACAAGTCTATTTTTAAAATTCTTTTAGCTAATTTGATTATTTCCTTAGATGGTAAAATGATTTTCTAAGAAATGTATTACTCATCTGTTTGCTCTATAAATGGGAAAAATTTATAGAAAAGCAATTGATAAGAAGTAGACAAAAATGAAACTTTTTTGATAGATTAAGAGAGAAAAATAAAAGGTGAGCATAAAAGATTAAAAAAAAAAAAAGAAATCCTTTGTTTGATTTCATAGAAAAATGAAAATTAATAAAACAGCTAGTTTTCTCTTCTAATTTTTTAAGTCAAAATTGAGTAACAATTTGTATAGAAACCCATAATAAGAAAATAGTGAAGGCACACACTACATGTGTTTTCTTCTCCACTTCTTGTTGCTTTTTCATTTTAATTTTCTTATGTTGTATTCTCTCAATTTCAATCCTTTTTCTTTGTTTTTAATTTTTAATTTTTTGTTTTTTGTTTTAATTTTCTTTCGTTCTTCTATCTTTTTGATATCTTTTAATATTTAAATGAGATAATTATTAGCGGTTATATATAAAAATAGGTGAGAAGTTATAGGGCAATTTAAGTTACTTGAAAATGCAAATAACCTTCAAATTAAGGTTGAAACTAAAATGACTTCTTCCTTTTATTCTTCTGTCCTTTTTATTGTTCCTTTTGAAATTGAAATAATAATTAACATTTATATAAAAAATAGACAAGATGTTAAAAGATAATTAAAGCATATAAAAATATAAGTAATTTCAATTTAGGAGTGACGTCAAATTAATTTCTCCCTTCATCTATTAACGTAGATGGTGATTAAGCGCTTGCTAAACTTTTTTTAAATCTTTTAATTTTGGTACTCATTTATCTATATATATATTCAAACTCTTTCCACATGTTTTTCCTTCATTTTTTTTTTCCATTTATAAATGAAGAATCAAACAAAGAAATGTTTTATTTTTGTCTTTTTTTGTCCCGCATTATATCATCAGTGTACATCGCATGAAGTGTTTAAAGGCCGGAAGTGAAAGGAATAACTTGACAAAAAAGTGTTGTAAAGACAGACAGAAAAATCAGTGATCCGACCCATTAATA
>QLOD02000033.1:23836911-23849370 GCA_003260245.2 Sideroxylon spinosum | reverse complement strand
GCATTCTATATTTTCTCCAAATAATTCAATAATTTCTCCGTACAACCCATAAATTGCACCTAAAGTTTCAAAAATACTCTTTTTTTAAAATCCTTAAAATTAGAAACTCCATGTTGAAATGATGAAATATGTTCAAAAGATATATGTCGAAAATTTACACTTGTTTCGATAAGAGACTGTTGAAATGTTAAATGGTCATTGAAAAAAAATTATCAGAACAGAAAGAACCTGTTAATGTTTTAATTTTTTCAGTAACCAGTTACTACAATGTTTTATTTATTTTGGTATATAAGTGTTGAAAGTTTACGTGGTTAATTACTAAATTTTTTCAGCAACTGATTGTTGAAATTGTTTGACTCTTTCAGCAAATACCTGTTAAAAATATGGAGGGTAAGGAGGTTATTTTGCATTGGGATATTTTTGTCTTAAGATGGAAAAAAAATTGAACTAGGCTGCAGGAGAAAAAATAAGGCTGCGAATAGCAGCACTCAACTGAAAATGCTCAAAAGACATTGAACTATAATACAACATTGGAAGAATCTACTTTATTTCTTAAAAAATACTCGAGTTTGATTATTGTACACTTCTTAATTTTATATTAAAATTTTGAATTAATTTTATTTTTTTACTAAGGCCAAAATAACTAATTTTAAATTAATTTATTTTTTTAATAAGGCTAAAATATCAATGCTATTTAGGTAATTTTATATCCAAAATCAAGTGGGTCACTTCTGCTCCCATGCCATAACATGGCTTCGCCCATGCCTGTGCTTACAGACATGGAAATATAATTTGGCTACTAACAGCTTAAATGTAAATTGATAAACAATCCTGTGTGAAAAAAAAAGTAAAAATAACTTATAAAAGTAAATTAGTACTCAAAAGAGACTAATGATAATGTAACTATGACTCAGACACACATTAACAAAAATCATCAAGTTTACGTGAAAAAGTTGTAAAAATAATCTTGTTAACCCAAGGTTTCTAAACTTAGTTTTATTATTGATTTTGATAATAACAAAATTAAATTAAATTTTCATAATTAATTTTCAAAGACATTGTATTAAATGTTACAATTCATTTTAATTTAATGGATTTAAGATAATATGCTTGAAAGAGATTGATATTATTTTTCAGATATTTTTATATAATTTGGATGAAGAAATAAGGGAATATCAAAGGTTGGAGTGATGAAAATTAAAGTAAGATGAAGACTTGAGGCAGAAAGTTATCTCAGATGAACCGACAAACTAGGCACATACTATTATATTGATAATATCTTAAGATCTAGTGATTCGATTTGCATGAACTTTTACTATAGTAAACCGAACTTCCGTATCTACAACTTTACTAAAGGAAAATTTTTTAATTCAAAAGTTAAGATGTCTAAAAATAAGTTGGAAAATTAGTCATTATAGAATATATTTTACTTCTGAATTCTTGAGCTAGTCTTGGTTTGTGTGACATAACGCACACTACACAGCTTCAAAAATTTAGATTTTTGGTGTGCAAAAATAAGACTTATGAAGCTAAAAATTTTGTAGTTTAAGTTTCTTCATATTCCAAAAAAAATCATGATGAAACGATAGTCTTAAATGGAAACACAAATTCAGAACATCAGAAAAGGTTATCTGGAGCTAGTCTCAGTTTAGAGGTTATATCTAAAAATTTAACCGTTGGATAACCTCAAATTTGGCCAGAATTTATTTGCCTTAGATATCTATAAAGTCATTATTCTAAGGAAATGTTAGATATAAATGTTATGAGGGTAAAAAAAAAGGTTACAAATATATTTCAAAAATATGAATCTAAAAGACAGCATTGGAAGTAAGGAAATTCGTATTCTTTCAAGGGCGAAAGTGTCTTTACACTTAGTAACATCCATTTGGGTATTTTTGCCTATAAATAGTCTCAAACTCATATTCAACAATAAGAACAAAGTAAGAAAGAAGTGTTTACAGAGAGAAATAAGAAAATTCATTATTTTGCAAAGATAGAGTAATATCTTCTTACACTCGTGCTTCGTTTTTCATACTCAACTTGTGAGAGTTTCTTTTTTTTTTTTATTTGATTGAATTTTAAATTCATCACTGTTATTGTAAGATAGAGAAATTTATAACCCTATTAATTTGTGAGAGTCGGGTAAGCTCATATTGGTTTTGGTTCAAGTATTGAAACTAAGGCATTAGATATTCTTTGAGAGAGACTTGTGGAGTGATTTGGAGATAGAATCTCTTGGAAAAATTTTTAAGCACCTTTGGAAGCTAGTATAACAAGCTTTCTAAAGAATAATGAAGAAATCTCAAGGAAGGCCTTGGGGAAAGGACACAGACAACATTGAAGGTTAAGTACTATAAAATGATTGTGTTTGCTTCTTCTTCATTCTCTTTATATTTATTGCAAACATTAACACTCACTCTTCATCCAAAAATATTGAATATTTTTTTAAGTGCATTGCATATTTAATTATCCTTTTAATATTGACATATTTGTTTTAAAGGTTGAAATTTTTATTTCAAAATCATTTTAAGCATCTAGTGTTGCTATTTGGGACAATAAATCTATAACAATGAAAACCATTGACTAAAAATGACTATAGATTATGCACATTACTATTATCAATATTGTTAAAATCTCGATTTAAATCTAAAAATGTTATAATTTTATGATGCTATGTGAGAAAATTTGTTCAATCTTATACAAAATCTTAATAAAGGTTAAGAAATATTAATTTTGGGAAATAAAATTAGTAAAAGCTTAATTTTATAGGTAATTTTACCAATTTTAAAGATTAAGTGATTTTTCTATAATTTTATCAAATAAAATAGACTTTTGTAATTTTTTTTCAAGTGATGGGTCACAACTATTTCACTTTTTATTGATTGATTGATTTATTTTTGTAATTTTTATTCTATAATAGTGCAAGTATTCTGAAAACAAGTATAAATTTTAGAATGACATTCTAGTTTGTGCTTGGAGTGAATTTGATTAAGAAAAATGGTGGAAGAAAAAAAAATAAAATAAAAATCATGAAACTCTGAATGTGTATTCTTATTTGAATGAATTCAAAAATATAGTAAAATAAAAGCCAATAATCAATATATAATTTTGAGTTTAATTATTTTCAATTTCTCAAGTCTCATGCATTTTTTGGTTCTATTTTCCATTATAGCCCAAAAAGAGAGAATTTTTTGAATCCCTATCACTCTCACTTTTCCTTGATAAATCGTTAATTCAAATACAACCTAAGGAGAATATCAGCTTTGAAATAGAAAACTAATAGACAAAGTGTTACCAATAATCATTATAAGAATATACTCCATCCTTTAAAAGGTGGAACTGAGTTGCATCTTTAGCAACAAATGATCCACAATCTTACTAATAAACTTAATGAAAAAGTGACAATCTCTACATATCCTCAAGTTCTTAATCCTAAGAATCTCCATTCCTATGTGATGTAAGGAATTTTCGTGAACCTTGTATGTCAATCCAGAACACTCAAAAAAATAAAATAGAAGAAAACAATCTCTAAAATAATACTATTAATCAAAATAAAGCTCCTTAAATTTATAGGTTTACAATGTTTAAATAGAAACCCTAAAATTTAAGAAACTGAAAAACAAAAAATATAGAAATTAAATATTTTCCCGATTGGAATATTTTTAACTTGATATCTAATCGAAATAAACTATGCTAGAAATATATATATATATATATATTGCAAAAAACTCCTGATAGCTAAATATAAACTTTGACAAATATCCAAAACAAAGTAGGAAACTTCCATTGTTGAATCCTATTACTATCTTCATCCTACATCACTCTCCCCTTGTTAGAAAGGATTCATCTTTGAATTTGGACCTTCATACTCCATTGATTTTTTAGTATGGAGATATCATTAAACCACATATGAAATTAATCTTCTACAAAAATATCGACTGAAATCTTCAAAAATTTCTTTAATTCGATAACCAATGACTCTTCACAAAATCCATTTAAGAATGGATCATCATAATATGAAGATATCTTGATCGATTTTCTTCCATATGCACTTTTGTTTTCAAAAATTTTTCCTTCATTGATAAATATATTCCTTTGTGACTTTTCATTCTTAAATTGATCCTCATCATGACATATATTTCCATGTAACCCATTATCTGAATCCATAGAATTAAGAATTCACAACAGATCATCATTATACTTATCATATATTGGGGACGAATTTTAATCTATTTGAGGTTCAACAACTTCAACACAATCTTTTGAAGCTTCAATCGTTTGGGGTTCTTCATAAAAAATTGGTTATTTACCCCAATCAACAATTGAATCGGAAATCATGGTTGAGGTAAATGAAAACTTATTTGGTAGCAAACCTACATAGAATTTTGGAACTTCAGTCTTCATCCCAGATTCCCATTAATAAGAATCATGTTGTTTGTCATGACTCTCCAGTTCTATCTTTCTTTAGGTCGATATTTAGCAAAAGGGTTAGTGATTTCATCATCTGACACCTCCTCCTCCAAAGAATGACTCATTAGACAACGGTGGGGTTGATGCCTAACAATTAAAGCAGTTTTCTTCTAAGAAAATTCACCTAGTTATTCTTCCAATTGATCATAGTTTTGCTCCAGCTGTTGGAATCAAGTCTCCGTGTTTGCATCACGTGCAGCATCATCATGTTCATATACATCCTTAATGTTAGTATTTGAACCGCACCTCCACAACATCTTTCTGCAACCCCACCGTGTGCTAAGATCAACCTAATACCCTGATATCAACTGGTGTAAGGAGTTTTTGCGAACCTTGTATGCCAATCTAAAATGCATAAGGAAACACAATAGAAGGGAATAATCTCTGAAAATAATATTATTAATCAAATACCTCCTCAAATTCATAGGTTTACAAAGTTTAAATAGAAACCTTAACTAGAAAATAAAAAACTGAATAGCATAAAACATAAAAACTAAATTATTTCCATGATTGGTATATTCTTAACTTGATGTCTAACCTAAATAAAATATTCTAAAAATATATTAATAATAAATAAATAAATATTATAAATAAATCCGAATAGCTAAATATATTCTTTAACAAGTATCCAAAATAAAGTAGGAAACTTCCATTGCAGAATCTTATTACTATCTTCATCCTGTATCGCTACACTACTGTTTAAGAGCCCAAATGAAATAGCCAACTTTTCACTGTGCCCCCCAATAAACTCTTAATTCCTCTCTTTATCAGATTTCTTAGACCTACCAAGTTCGTGCACTAAAACTTCTAACCACTCCAACATTTTATACATCTTTTGACTTTGAGGCTAACTTTTATCCCCAGCCACAAAGAGAAAAGTCTTACTTTCGTGCTCAACAAAACTACACCCATGATCCTTCTTAAGCTTTCGTTCTCTCATCATCATTCGAACTCTTATCACCCCCTCTGAAATATTTGCATCGGTATATATGTTCACTCACCATCGAATGCGATAGAATAATGGGTATATGATGATTTCATGAACATTGTATTTATAGATTTGTTACATTTTGTTATCAGTTGTGGTCACAAGTTCATAATTAAATTAGCACATTATAATTTAATTAAATATACAGGATCTTGACTTTCATGATATTCACATATTTTTTCTACTTACAAAAAAAAGTCAAGAACACATACATTGAGCCATTGCTATGAAAATCTTAATACAGAAAGTTACCTTAAAATATTGTTCTTGAATCTTATTCTTCAACAAAAAATTAAAACCCTTTTAGAAATTAGAATTTCTCCTCTTACCCTACAACCCTTAATATGTTGTGATTTTAATATGTATAAATTGATGGAGTTCATTCACTATTTATAAAGAGAGAGAGGTTTCATTCACTATTTATAAGGAGAGAGAGGATCCAATTTCCTAATTTCTTAATTAGTCATTTAATTTCTATGGTGCATCAAAGTAGGATATGGTGAGGAAATTAACTCACTGTCTTTTGCCAACAATAACTTCCTAAATAATTCCGTATCAATTTTGGATTCTTATATGAAGCGCTTTAGTTAGGACATTAATTATAGGAATTAATAATTAATTAATTCCGACAGTCTCCCACTTGATCTGTATAATAATCCTACAGTTATAATTTGATATAGGAAACATAAGGCATGCAATAACATTAGAAAAGTCATCTCAATGGCTTACCTTAGTAAACAAAATATTAATGAGAGTCATGACAGTTCCATACTAATTCAAGAGTATGGTTCCTTCCATGTACTACGTCATCAATGACTTATTTAATAAGCTCTGTAAGGTGAGTTATCATTAATGACCCAAGATGTCTTTATCAATAGACTATTTCTGTCACATTAAACAATTCACATGGATATAAACAAATATTACAAGATAAAAATTTAGAAGTTTAGAAAATCTTTAATAGATATCAAAACATAATGTCAATTCACATGCATTGAGCAATCCAAAAATAAATTAATATATTTGCTACTCTCAAAACCCATCTTTTCAGTATGCTGTTTAAATGTTTTCGAAAATAGCCGTTTCCTAAGTGAATTTGCTATGTGAACACTTGTACCAATGTGTTTAATTAGCAATTGTTAATTCTGAACTTCTTTAATGGATAGGTATTTTAACCTAATATACTTGGCCACTCTAGTATACCTATCATTCTTCGAAAAGAAAATTTCTTTACCATTATCACAGTAAATTTTTAAGGATTATAAATAATATCCATAATTCCTAACCCTGAAATAAAATTTTGCAACCATAATCCATAATTTGTAGCCTCAAAGCAAGCTATAGTCTTAACCTCCATAGTGGATGATGCAATAACTCTTAGCACTCTTTCATGAAATAGCCCCTCTCGCGAGGTTAAAAACATAATGAAAGTGCTCTTCTTGTTATCAATACATCCACTAAATTTTGAGTCTGAATAACCAATAACTTAAAGGTGATCAGGCCTCCTAAATGTGAGCATGTAATTCTTTATCCTTTGCAATTATCTTAAAACTTTATTTACAGTTTTCAAATGATCAAATCCCAGATTACGTTAGCAACTATCTAACATCCCAATGATAAAACTAATATATACCCTAAAGTAAACTTATGCATACATCAAACACCCATCAATAGAAGTATAAGAAATATTTTTCATACTTTTACATTGCAGTTCATTTTGGGGACGTTAGCTTAGGCTGAACTATCCTTATTTTGAATTAGAATAACGGTGGAACCATAATAATACATATTAAATCTTTCTAAAACTTTCTTAATGTAGGCTTTTTAAGACAATCCTAACATTTGATTTGATCTTTCTTAGAATATTTCTATTCGTATCACAAAGGATGCCTCTCTTATATCCTTCATTTTAAAGTTTGTCGAAAGAAAATCATTAGCTTTTAGTAATTAATCAATATCACAATTGACTATAAATAAGTCATCAACATATAGTACTAAAAATAGAAATCTGCTCCCACTAGTCTTTAGGTATATACACCTATTAATGGTGTTCTTCCAAATGAAGTAATAGTATCATGAACCTTAAGATACCATTGTCGGGAAGCCTATTTAAGTCCAACTATTAATATCTTTAACAAATAGGCCACGTTTTCCTTTCCTTCTTTTATAAAACTTTCTAGTTGTTCCATATAAAAGACTTCTTCTAAACTCCCATTTAAGAAAAGTCATTTTTACATCCATCTGATGTAGCTCTAGATCAAAATGAGTTACTAGTGCTAAAATGATTCTTAAAGGGTCATTTTTTTGATACAGGAGAGAAGTCTCATTATAATCAATGCCTTCACGTTGATTAAAACCTTTGGTTATATGTCTAGCTTTATGTCATTCGTTATTGCCTTTTGAATCATGTTTGGTTTTAAAAAACACATTTACACTAAACTCTTTTATGTCCTTCAGGAAATTCAACCAACTTTCAGACTTTATTGAAATTCATAGATTTTATCTCATCATTTATAGCAGCAATCCATTTAATAGAATCATTATTATTAATGGCCTACAAATATGCAATCAGATTATCAGTATCCCCAACATTATAGTTAGATTCATGGCATCACACAGTCATTCGAAATAGTAGTTCTCTTATTCTAAGAGATTTTCTTAATACTACTTCATGTGATGCATCTATAACAGGGTCATTGGTTATGGTATCATTATGTGACTTTTTAGAATGCTGATCATTTATTTGTTGTTCATTATTGTTGATTGAATCAACAACATTAAGAACAACAAGACTATTATGAATCAGATTAAGGGAAATTATAATCTAATTTCTTAAAGTTTGCATTCATGACTTTGTCACTCCCACTAACTCCATCATTCTCAATGAATTTGACATTTTTTGTTTCAATAATTCTTGTACTATAGTTAAGATAGTAAATTCCATATCCTTTTAATTTTTCTGGATACCAAGTAACGAAACAAGTAATTGTTCTTAGATCCAAATTCTTTTCATGTGGATTATAAATTCTTACTTCTGCTAGGCAACCGCAAACACGCAAATGCCTTAAACTGGGCTTTCATCATTTTCACAATTCAAAAGAAATATTTGGAATTGCCTTACGAAGGACCCTATTTAAGACATACATAACTTTTTTAAGAGCATGCATCTACTAGGATATAGGTAACCTTATATTACTCATCATACTCTTAACCAAATCCATAAGAGTACGATTACGTCTTTCAGCTACGCCATTCCGCTAAGGTTTACCTGGCATTGTGTATTATGCGCAAGTACCTAATCGTTGATGGAGTTTAACAAAAGGTCAGGGACGTTACCCCATTTCATCATATTTACCATAGAATTTACCACCACGATCAAATCTAATGATTTTTACCTTTCTACCTAATTTTCTTTCAACTGTAGTTATGTAGATTTTAACATTAATAGACTAAGATTTATCATGCAACAAATATAGGTAACAACAATGTGAAAAATCATCAATAAAGGTAATGAAGTATTTTCTTTTATCAAAAATGGAACATTAAAAGGTCCACATATATCTATATGTTTTATTTCTACAAGCTAAGTACTTCTTATAGCTCATTTTTTTGTATGTTTGGTTTGTTTAACTTTAATACAATCCACACACATACCAAAATTAACCCAATCTAGATTTGGGAGAATTCATTCCTTTATTATTCTCTCTATTCTTTTCTTAGATATATGTCTTAATCTTTTATGCCACAAGTAAAATAAGTACTTATCAGATGATACAATATAAGGAGAGATTTAGAAAAAAGATAGTTCAAGGTTAATTTGATATAATTCATTTACCAAAATTCAAGTTGTAACAAGGCAAGAATATTAAATAAATAAATAAATAAATAATCTTTGCATAAGTTTGAAACATGTGTACTTGAACTATAATCAATCCACCAAGTATTAGAAGGAATATAAATTAGGTTTCATTTGAAACATACTAAAACCATAAATTAGGCAATCTTTCAGAAAGTGTCAACTTCTTTTGCGAAAGTGGCACTTATCACTTTTATTTTCCTTCTTGGAGGCAAATTGATCAGATCCATCCGGTTTGGATTGGCCACAATTAATTCCTTTTTCGGCTTTCTTCTTTCCAATTTTTCTTTTCACTATCAGATGCATCACATGACTATTATACTGCTTAAGTCTTCTTCCTTCCTGGACCAACATACTTTGCAGCTTAATTACATTCCACTTATCCTTAACAGTATAGTAATTGAACTGAAAAGGTCTATGTTCTGGAGGCAAAGAATTTGGGACAAATTGGACGAGAAAAGACTCATCCATAGTCATACCTAAAGTCCTTAATTTTGTAACCAAACTGACCATCTCAATAATGTGTTCATTCATGGTATGGGTACCATTAGTGGTTACTTCAGCATAAGTTTTCCAGCAAGTGATTTTTGAGCAAATTAAAAACATTCCTTAACATTATTACGATATTCTTTAACATTCTTCATCTTAAGGAGAGCTATTTTAATGTTTGTAGTAATGGTTATGTGTAGAAACATTAGGTTTAGTTTGTTAGATCTAAACCATACTATGTGAGTGGCCTTCTTAACCTTACTACTTTTATCAATAACAGTAGCAGGTTTATTAGTGAGGAGTCATATATCAATATCTAGAACCGCTAAACTAAACTAGACTTGCTCATGCCACTCTAAGAAAAATTAGTACCCTCAAATTTGGGGAAGTTTGAGGCTTGGGGATGAAGTGCAATAGGATTTGTAACTATAATTTTTATTAAACATGCTCATATGCCAATTTCATTAATAACAACACATAAAGAACAATTATGCAAATGATTAGTAAGTTGTTGCTATTTAAGAACATTTAATTGGGTGATACATTATTTAAAAAATATATATATGACATCTATGGATGTCCTATATTTTCCTAATAAAATAATTTATCACCCCATGACAATTATTTAATAAATATAATTGGATCATTGGGTAAACGAATTATATAACTGAATAAACAATAATTAAAATATCAACAATTCTATTTTCACTACTATATCTAGGCCTGTGGGCAACCATAATATAGATGATATGAATAAAAATTTAATAATCTAATATTCATAACAATATATTAAAAAACATAGTGTTGAATGTAAGTCAAATCATAATATGAATATTAGAATTAAGTATAACCATAAATTTAATATTCACGCCAATGTATTAGAGTACTGTAGTGAACACCAAACAATTCATAACATGAGTATTAAAAAATATATATTAACAAGCCAATATTCACTATCATATTTAGACTTGTGGGTAACCAACACATAAATGATATGAATAAAATTTGAATAATCTAATATTCATTACAACTAGATTAAAATAATTTTTTTTTAATGTGAATATTAGAATCAATAATAATGGCTAAAATAATTAATTACTTAATTTAATCATTAAACATAATTTTTTTTTCCTTCCTAAGTTTTCCCAATATACAAATAAAAGATAACAAAATTAAAAAAAAAAACTAAAGTGCCCTTTTTAGAAATTAAAACATGCCATTAATTGATTAAAGCAATCAAAATCAATATCCATTTATTTATTTATCAAGAAAGAAATCAAAGCATACGGAATAATGTGAGTATTAGAATTAAATAAAGCCATAAATTTAATATTCACAATAATGGATTGAAGTATACCAAGTCATTGATAATATGAATATTAGAATTAATAATAATGGCTAAAATAATTAATTTACTTAATTTAATCATTAAACATAAAATATTATTTTTTTCCATTCTTAAGTTTTCCCAAATTACAAATAAAAGAAAACAAAATAACAAAAAATAACAAAACTATAGAGCCCTTTTTAGAAATTAAAACATTCCATTAATTGATTAAAGCAATCAAAATCAATATCCATTTATTTATTTATCAAGAAAGCATACAAAGCATACCGAATGCTCCAATCTAGGATTTGAGACGAATAAATGGTAGGGAACCCATCATTCAATAAAGTCAAATCAAACAGAGCGTGATCCTTGAGAATAAACACATAAATAAATAATTACTTTAAATACTCTTAAACTAACAAGACGTTGGGCAAATAACTCCCAAAAAATAATAATTGCAAGGACATATTTTTATGAGTTTAAAAATTGATTTACAAAGCCATTTTTTAAGTATCCAAGAAAATTTCAGTATATATCATAATGGAATATTATAAGATAATGGGATATCATAAGATCATAAATATAAACTCTGACATCACATGTAAGATCATAATTAAATTAGGATATCATAATTTAATTAAATACACAGAATCTTGATCTTCATGATATTCACATATTTTGCTTATTTACATAATATAGTTAAAGACACATACCTTGAACCATTACTATGAAAATATAAATACAGAAAGTTACCTTAAAATATTATTCTTGAATCGTCTCTTTCAACAAAAAAAATAAAACCCTTTTGAAAACAAAGATTTCTCCCTTTTGCCTTATAAACCTTAATGTGTTTTAATTTTAATGTGTATGAATTGATATAGTTCATTCACTATTTATAGGAAGAGAGAGAACCCAATTTCCTAATTAACTATTTAATCTCTATTGTCAATCAAAGTAAGTTATGGCCACGAATTTAACTCATTATCTTTTGCCAAAATAACTTTCTAAATAATTTTAATTAGAACACTAATTATAGAAATTAATAATTAATTATAGTGTTTAAAAGACTATTATTGGAATCTTTGAGAACGTTGGGTTTGGGAAGGTAGGGAAATGAAATAAATTATTTTTTATTTAATTAACTTATAAACCAAAAAAATTATTTTTAGATGATTGTTAAAACTACAATCATACTATTAATATAAATAAAACTTATTTTAACCTTTAAAAATATTTTTTCTTACATTTGATTTTATTACATTATATTTAAAATATATAATAAAATTATAAGAATTGAAAAATTCATGTTGAACCTTACTAAATGAT
>QLOD02000033.1:23824275-23836811 GCA_003260245.2 Sideroxylon spinosum | reverse complement strand
TCTATTTTTTTACCAAACTAGTGGGAAAAGGACTAATCATATTATATCTAAACAAAGTTTCTTACTAATTCAACCTCATCAACTACTCATCGTTTGTCGTGACTCGTGATCTAGCTTTGGTATTGCTGTTTTCTTCTCTTTTTTCGCAAGACCTTGGCAATGAGTTTAGAAGGGAGTCTCACCGGGGATGTAAATGAGTCAAAATGGATTTGTTTTCATCAGTAGGGATGTAACAACATCGGGTTGGGCCGGATCCGTCTACGGCCCGGTTTGTCCCAACTGATATGACTCTTCTTCAGGTTGGATTGAGTCGGGTCGGTCAGGATTAACAAAATTTGTTCCTAATCTACTCTAGTTACGTTGGTTTAATTTTTTAATATTGTTAATAAATTTATACTAATAAAATTCATAAAAGCACATTGAAATATATAGTATTCTTTATCAAAAAATTTTACTGAAAAATAAATAATTATATAACATTGAATTTAATTACAATTATAAAATTCTAAATAAAAATTTGTCAAAATAAAATTAATTACAAATTTACATATTATCAACGACTAGCATAAACAAAAAAAAAAAATGAGGAAGCTTGCAGTAGTTACTTGAAAAATAAAAAAGAACCAAAAAAAAAAAAAAAAAGAAGAAAAGAAAAGTATTGAAGTAGACTATTGGAAAAAAAAAAAAGAGAGAGAAAATTTAAGACTTTCAGCATTCAACAAAGCAACAGGATAGGGGGTAGACGACCAGGTCAACCAGGGCGAGTCATTGATTATACAGTAAAATGCGTAATCTAATCCTTTAAACAAGTGTTTCTAGTCCAATTAAGGTGCATTGTTGTATAGAAATAATCAATGTTATGAGCTAAAAGAGTTTTTACTATGTGTTCACAAGAAATGAAGGCAATTTGCAGAGAAAATAAGGAAAAAGTTGTAGGAGCTAACCTTTGTTCAGACACCTATCCAGACAAGAGTCTGTTCGAACAAGGGTTCAATCGACAGTAGCTGTGCAGAAGTCCAAAACTGAAAAAATTCTATAAGTGTCAAAGTCCATCAAACCCCGTCCAAACAGCCCTTTGTGTGCAAGCCTGTTCAATCAATAGAATGGACGAGTTGAAGACAAGCTGAGAAAATTCTAAGTATGAAGGACCGTCTGGACCCCTGTCCAGACAAACCTTGGTTCGCGCCCACATTTGATCAACAAAGATGAGGCTTTAAGGATGGAAAATGAAGGCAATTTGTAGAGAAAATGAGGAAAAAGTTACATGAGCTAACCTCTATTCGGACACTTGTCTAGATAGGACTCTGTTTGAACAAGGGTTGCAAAAGTCCGAAGTTGAAAAAATTCTAAGTATCAAAGCTGGCCCGGATCCTTGTCCAGATAGCCCCTTGTGCGCAAGCTTATTCGATCAACAGAATAGAGAATTTGAAGACAAGATGAAAAAATTCTTTAAGTATGGAGGCCCGTCCAGACCCCTGTCTGGACAAACCTTGATCGGTACCCACATTTGATCAACAGAAAGAAGGTTTTGAGGATGGTATGGAAAAATTCGAAGTATCAAGGACTGTCCAGGACCTTTGTCTGGACAGCCGTGTGTCTGCACCCATGTGCAATCAACAGAAAACTAAGCAAGCTTCAGGAGATGAATTGTGGCTAAGTGTAGGAAGCTTATCCGAATAATCAAATAAGAAATTTTCTGTAATTAATTCTTTCAGGACGAGGGCAATTTCGTATAATCATATCTTTAGGCTTAGTATAAAAACACGAGAGAACTCTGAGATAAACAATTTCTGATTTATATTTACATAGTTTAAGAGAGAGAATTTAGAGAGAGACTTTAGATCTTATTTGTTTTCCAAAAAAATTTCATTTTCTTTTTTGCTATCTTTGAAACATGAACCCAATCAATACAATTTTCCATTCTATTTCAATTATGAGTGAGTAGTATTTCTCCTTAGATTCATATCAAGGATAATAGTTGAATTTATATGGAATTTTAAAGTAATTGAGCTTTCATTTCTTATTTCTTTACTTCAAGGTTTAATTGTTGGTTGAATTGAATTCTTATTAAATTCTCAATCAACCTCTAAATTTGTATAATCCATGTTTGGATATATTACCATTAAAATTTTCATGCATCTCCTAAGAATTTGTATGAGAATTGCTATGTTGGATTTTATATGTTCCAATTATGAATTATGCATATTAGATGTTTGATCTAAGTTTTCAATTAAGTTTTAAGCTTAAATTCTAGTTCAGTTTGACTTTTTAATCATTCTAATTTGGTCTTCAATGTTTAAAATCTTATGATCTATGCTCTTTGAGTTTGGATTAAGTTAATTAATACCTTGAAATTTTATATAATTCACTGCTTGAATTGATTTGGATTCAAGACTTTCATTACATTAATTTGAAATCACAACAAATCAACAACATTTTCAAATCAAATAACCATCTCTATTATTCTTTGTGGAGTTTATTTTCTCTTAAGATTTCCCAATTCTTTTCTTTCATCAATTTTCTATTAAAGCTTTTTATGGACACGATCCGGTACTTATCGGTTATTGTGCTTCAATAGATACTCTGCACTTGGAGTTTTGAGCCAATATTGATATACATTGGAATCGAGCAAACAGACACGACACGAGCCAAGATGCCCTAAGCCATAACCAAATCAAGGTGGGGTAGGGGCGGGCTAGGCTATATAAACATATAGCTCGACCCATTGAAAATTGTATATGTATTAGAGAAAAAAAATTTGTATATGTATTTATGCTAATGAATATATATGTGAAGCAATTAATTTGGAGGTTATGATATTCATCATAAATGTGAAGAATGGCTGTGTGAATTAGATTGAAAGCTTTTGTATATATATTTTTGCTAATGAATTTATACGTGAAGTATTAAAATAAGAGGTTATATATTCATGAAAATTAATGTGAAGTTGCTTTATGAATTGAATTGATTAAAAACCGTACTATAAAATTGATTTAGGAGTTAAAGTATATATTAAATTGAGGCAGCTATGTATAAATATTTGTATATAGATTTCTAACTAAGCTTTCTTTTATTTTCTTTTGATATTTATTTATTTATTGAATAATTAATTATTTGTATTAAGTGACGTTATTTAACAATTTGTTTAACATTAGGTCAGACTTATTTAGAAGTAAGATATTTAAATAATATTTAAATAAATATTAGTCTATTGAAACAAAAAAGAATTTTTAGGAATAAATATTATTTTTTAAGAAAATAAAAGAATTTAAATTCTTTTATGATTAATTAAATCTGATTAGCAAGTATTTTTTTTTTAAGTACTTTATGAGATTACATTGAACTTGACTGTTATGTTAAAGACATATATATATCGGATAACATGAAACTTAGGCCCGAGACCATGTTATTTCGTAAAATTTAATAAGAAATAGATAAACACATAAAAGTTGGATTTAGGAAGAATCTTGTGTATTGATGATGGAATTGTTTGAGATTGATTTTTGTATTGGGGTCATAGAGGGTGCTAAAGGAGTGGGTTCTAAAGCCCAAGTGTTGAAAGTCTCGAAACTTGCATAGAGTAGTATAACATAACCAATAGGCTAAAAACCTATAAAGTGTATATATAGTTTGTACAAGCGTATATTAGTATCGAGACTACAGGACCGGTCTGCCTTTTAAGGCATGATGAGATGATTGGTACTACAAGACTAAGGCCATGAGTACATTTGGGACTATGAGACCAATTATACCCTACAACTTCGACATGAGGACTTGATGAGTACATCTAGGACTGCGAAACTAGTTGTATCCCACGGCTAAGGCCTAGGGATTTATTTTAGGTTTAATTCTTATGCCCATAGATTAACCTTGCCGAGTAATTGAACAATAGTATGATATCGATGTGTGGTGATGTAAATGATTGTGATGAGATTTATTTTAACATAAGACCATCGAATCATGGCTAAGTAACTGTTAATAAAAACAATATGATTAATCAAGGAAATTAAGAAATTTATTAGATTTTTCTTTTATATTGATTAATAATTAATAACTTCATGATTAAAGAAATTATATCTTATATGCATATTTTCTAGGCACGTGTCATTTAGTGCTCACCCCTTACAATTAATATTGTAAGAGCAAATGCATGTGATAGACATGTAAGTTAGCTTAGCTGACTATGTTTTTATTTTAAATATATTTCTTTTATTGGGTTGTAAATTTGACATACAATTGGTTTTGGGCTCGGTTTTGAAGCATGATATATTATAGTCCTTTGTGGTAATTTTTTGAAATTTAGTGGTATTCTCTATTAAAATACTTTTATTGTTAATTTTTCTTCTGCTCTTATACGGTCTTGTTGATTTGATCAGATGTTATTTGTGGGTTTTGAATTTATGTTCCTGTGTTATGGATTTCAAGAAGTGACAGCTTAGAATTAGAGCCTAGGTTTCGTAATACCTAGAGATAGTGGGAAATTTTGTAGTTTTGAGGTTATATATTTTGAATGGGATATGCATTACTTGATGTTTGAAACCTTGAGATTTTGAATCTAAATTTTGATTTTCTCTGTTTCTCGCTGGATGGCACTAAGAGTTTAGCCAGTTACTAATGGTAGAGGCCATGGGCGACACATAGGTCACGGGGTTCAGACAGGCCAAGGCCATGGCCGTAGAGCTTAGGTTGGTTTGGGCCGTGGGGCTCTAGTTGATAAGATACATCCAAAGTTGACCCACGAGCAGAAGTCTAGCACAGATGTAGGGTTTAAGGCTCCGTTGGAGTAGTTCCAATACCATAGCAAGATGAGGTATAGTCTAAATAGCCTCTGGTTCAGACACTAGAAGCATTTGATCCTGTCACTTTTATACAACAGATGGCAGCAAACATGGCAATAACAGGAAGAGGTGGAGGATAGATGTGACTTCCACTGGCGTCTCGTCAACCGGCGGATTCTTTGGAGCGCTTCAAGAGGATGACGCCTCCCAGTTATGATGGAATACCAAACTCCAATATGGCCGAGGGTTTTCTTAGCCAATGTAAGAAAATTCTCAAGGGCTATCAGATCACAGATATTTAAATAAGGATTTCCTTTGTCACTTTTCAGTTCACGGGTGATGTGGCCTTGTGGTTGGGTTCGGTGGAAAGTTATCAGAATATTGGGGTTTTAACCTCAGAAAGATTCCAGGAGTTATTCTGTGAGCAGTTTCTCCATATCGCTCTTAGGGACACGAATATGGATAAGTTCATAGCCTTGACTTAGGGTACCATGATAGTATCGGAATATGAGCGTAGGTTTGTTTCTCTCTTTTTGTATGCTCTTGAGTTAGTTTCCACTGAGAGGTACCATTACAAATGTTTTGAACGGGCCTTGCGAGTGGACATCATGAGTTGTTCCCCTAAGACTAGATGACTACAAAATCTTGACTGGCTGAGTGATGGCCATTGAGAAAGACCTAAATGTTGTCTGGCTAATGAATGAAGGTAAGTACAGGAAGAGTGTTACCCAACAGTTAGATAACAAAAATAAAAAGAGACAAAGGAAGAGATCCAGTAAGTCCCAGTCACAATGATTCCAATAAGAGAGTGTGGCCCTACTCAGTCAGTAGTGAGGATACAATCTCATGGTCAACTATGTGTCATATCTATCACTAGTCATGGCATAAGAAGTATCATTGCCCTAAACATACCGGCCACTATCATGCAATGGTTCGAACCATGATTTAAGTAGAGGCCGAGACCACCAACATCTTTCTTTTGTCGCCAGCCGAACCATATCTCTAAAAACTACTTTTAGGGCAGCAATGTAGTGAGATTTCAACAGCTGGCACAATCTGTTCAGAATAGCAGACCTACAGCATCACAAACTTCTCAAAGTCAGTTTCTACAGGGGCCACAAGGTGGTGCCCCGAGTGCTCAAAGGATAGCTCAAAGTAGTCTATAGCAGGGGCAAAGAGGTTAAAGACCACGAGCTCCTACTTAGGTGAGGGTATTACCATAACACCAACTAAAAGACTTATGAAGCCAATCCTGACTCGACATTTTTTGCTATGCATGTGACCACTTTGATAGATATTGAAGCTTTCATTCATTTATCTTTGAGAGTTGTGTTTCTATGCTTGGTTTTCCTATTGAACATTCATCTCCACCCATACGTGTTGAGAGCCCAGTTAAAAGATTTTTATAGTTAAGAAAGATTTGTAAGTGTTGTGTGATGTTTATTCAGATGGGTAATTTAGTGGATGATTATCAATTTTCTTATGACTTCATAGTGTTGAAAATAGATAATTTTGATGTGATGCTTGGTATGAATTGGCTGGTAGCCTACCAAGCATTTATTTGTTGTTCCAATGGTCGTGTGACCATGCATACCTCTGAAGGAAATGTGATCAAGTTCATGAAAGATTGCTATAGTCCTTAAACTTTGCTTTCAGTCGATGGGTAAGGATGAGTAGAACTTTGTAGCCTGTTTATCAATATGAACATAGAAGAAAAGAAATAGAATATGACTGAGTTACCATGTCTTGTTTGTGAACTTTCAAAGGTGCATTTGAAAAACTTGTTTGGGTTACCATCAGAATTGAAAAGTGGAGTTTGTAATTGATTTGGTTTTAAGTACCGAGCCCATATTTATTGCTCCTTATCAATTGATATTAGTAGAGCTAGCTAAGTTGAAGAATTAGACTTAAGATTTTACTTTAAACGGGTTTATCCGACCTAGCACATTTCTGCAGGGTGCACCAGTACCATTTGCAGTAAAGAAGAATGGTACGCTCAGGATGTATAATGACTATGGAAGACTGAACAGAGTCACCATCAAGAATTGATATCCTTTGTCGAGGATTGATGACCTATTTGATTAGTTGAAGGGGTCGGTTTGCTATTTAAAGATTGATTTGAGGGCGGGCTATCGCCAGTTACAAATATGATTAGAGGATATTCTTGAGACAACATTCAGGACTTGATATGCCATTACAAGTTCTTGTTTATACCTTTTGGATTGATGAATGTACTAGCAGTGTTCATGGATTTGATTAATGGGATGTTCATCCAATATCTGGATCGATTCGTTGTTTGTGTTCATATACGATGAGTTGATTTACTCTCCATATGAGGAAGAGCATGAGAAGCATTTATGAATTATTCTCCAGACCTTGAAAGACCATCAGATATATGCTAAGTTCAGTAAGTGTGAATTCTAGCTCCAAGAGATAAAATTCATTACATGTTGTGTTAAGCAAAGACATTGTAGTAGACTCTTTGAAAATTGAAGTAGTTATGGATGGTTGAGGCCAAACCGAGGGCTGCTAGGATATTACCAAAGGTTTTTGCTGGACTTTTCAAGGCTAGATGGGCTAATGACAAGGTTGACATGAAAGGGAGTCAAGTTTGTGTGGGATAAGGCTTATGAATGTTCAATCCAAGAATTAAATAAGAGATTAACAAATGTTATAGTACTTGTGATCACATAAAGAGGATTGGGGTACGCTGTTTATTATGATTCATCCAATGAAGGTTTGGGTTGTGTGTTAATGCAAAGGAATATAGTGGCTTATGGGTCTTAACAACTAAAGACTCGTTAGATGATCAACTCAGTGCATAACCTTGAGTTAACAACAATTATCTTTCCCCTCATGAGTTAGAGACACTATCTTTATGGGAGTTTGAAGTACATTTTCACTTAGAATGACTTGAATCTGAGATACAAGAGATGGGTCGAGTACATGAAAAACTTCTACTTTGAATTGCATTACCATCTCACATGAAAAACTTCTACTTTGAATTGCATTACCATCCAGGCAAGGCCAATGTAATTGTTGATGCCTTGAGCCGAAAGACTCATGCCACCTTAGCTAATGTGGTGGTGCGTGAATGGAAAATGATTGACAATTTGGGTTAGTTTGGGCTCAACTCTCAGGATCTCGGGGACCGAGCAATATTGTGTTCTGCAGTGATTTAACCTACTTTGTATGTAGAGTTACAAAAGCCGAAGGTATTGGTGCTGAGGCTGATGAGCTTCAAGTACGGATAAGTAGCGTCGAGGGCATACTTGGTTGGACAATAAGATTAGATAGAGGATTGAGATTTCAAGGAAGACTATTTGTGACTGTTTTCGTTCGGGATGCAGTTTTGCGAGAGTTTCATTACTCTAAGTTTGCGATTCATCCCGAAGTGAAAAAGATATACCAGGATCTACACTGTCAATTCTTTTAGACTGGGATGAGGAGAGTATCACAATGGATTTCATTACTAATTTACCTAAGTCTCCCAACAAGCATGACATAATTTAGTGGTAGTGGACAGGTTAACAAATTCAACATACTTCTTGTCAATTTGTTTGACTAACTTCATGGATAATTTCGCCCGATTGTACATTTGGGAGATTGTGAGGCTACATAGAGCTTCAGTTTCGATTATGTCAAATAAAGATCCCCGTTTTACATCACACTTTTGGTAGAGTTTCTAATAAACTATGGATACAAAATTGATGTTCAGTACCCCTCTCATCCTCAAACAGATGGGCCATTCAAATTTGGGATGATGTGCTTCGAGAATGCATGTTGGATTTTCAGGGTGGCTAGCAGATGCACCATTCATTGGTGGAGTTCGCATATAATAATAGCTACCAGTCCAGTATTGAGATGGTACATTACGAGGCATTGTATAGTAGGCTATGCAGATCTTCGATTTACTGGGCAGAGGTTGGAGAGACAACTTTGTTGAGACCTGAGATGATTTGGGAGATAATAGAGAAGATTAGGATCATCAAGTAGAGGCTCGAGATGGCGCGTAATCACCAGAAGAGCTATGCTAACCGGAGGTATAGGCCATTGGAGTTCGAGGTAGGAGACCATATATTCCTGAATGTCTCACCACGCAAGGGATAGTTTCTGTTTAACTGTAAGGGCAAGTTATCACCGAAGTTCATTGGACCATGAAAGGTGTTAGCATGGGTTGGCGAGGTGGCGTGCCATTTTGCGTTGCTGCTAAGATTGTCTAGAATGCATTCAGTATTTCATATGTCCATGTTGAGAAAATATAATCCCGATTCATCTTATGTTTTGGATTAGAAGGAGCTTGAAATTGATTCAGATTTTTCTTACGTAGTAAAGCTTCTAATAATTATGGATTCTCGTGAACAAGTTTTCCAAGGGAAAATGATAACCTTGGTTTGGGCACTATGAAAGTATCATGGAACAGAATAGTCGACTTGGGAGCACGAGTAGGATATGAAGCATCATTACCCTAAGTTGTTTTCTTGATCTTATTGTACTTTCTCTATTTTAGTTTTTGAGGATGAAAATTTTATAAGGAATGTAAGATGTAAAGTCCTGAAATTCTCAGCAATTATTATATTTAGGATTTTTTTCTCTAATTCATTTAGATTTTTATAAGTATATATATATGTGTGTGTGTGTGTGCGTGTGTGGCTTGCTTTATTAATTTATTTAAATGGATGTAATTATAACAGTATTGATTGTGTGCATATAAGTGCTGCGTATATTTATGTACAAGCTATTATTGTAGTCGTTGATTCTTATTGGTAGAGAGAGGAGGTGTATATGTTCGGATTAGTAGGGAGAGGGGTGGTCTTCAATTGGTCACAGAGGGTAGTTAGATATTATAGCTAGTATTCATGGCTTATGGGAGTAAGTAGGAGTATTGATAGTGAGTCTTACATGGAAAGATTATGGTGTAGATTGTGAGTAGAGTTATCTACAGAGAGAGAGAATGGACAACAAAATAAATAAATACATAAACATAACTCCCTTCCCTACCCTATATATTATTTTTTCATTTAGTCAAAGATTTTACCTAGAGAACATTTTTTTTTCCCTCATATCAATATTTCTTCCTTCTTCTTCATTTTCATTTTTGCATTAGTAAGAAAAGAAAGCTAAAGGTTGATACCAGTGCCTTTCGCTAAAAAGAAATAGCTTGGTGACGAATAAGATCGAAGGTTAAGCACGAAAAGAGAGGAAGTCATCAGTTTTTTCCTAGTGGCTAACTTGAGGTAGGTGAGATTTCTGTGTTAAGAATGTATATGTCTTAAATCATGTGAATAATAAAACGACATTATGCAGGAGCATGTAAGGAATAAAAAATAAACTAAAAATATCTATCTTAAGTATGCTTTATTAAAAATATATGATGAATGCATGAGATGTTGTGAAAGAAGGCATAAATGATTATATATATATATATAAGATTGCAAGTATATATTATTTAATTTGCATCTGTTGTACTTGAATTAAAAAAAAAAAGATACAAATGCTTATATATATACAAGACTACATGTAAATATTTATTTATTTTATTTCGATTTTGTTTCTACTCTACCTAAATTGTAAAAGAGGATATAAGTACTTGTATATATGAATATATATATATATATATATAAAAGACTTTTGTGGATATGATTATCATTAAAACATTCATGAATATGCATTATTACTATGCATATAAATCTGAAAAATTGATGGGAGTTAAATTAGAAGTTTCTATATATGTATTTTTGCTCATGGATATATATGTGAAGCATTTAATTTGGAGATTGAATAGTCATGAATATTAATGTGAGCTTGTTGCATGAACTGAATTGATTAGAAACCTTATTGTATAAATTCATTTAGGAGTTACAATATAAATTAAGCTAAGGCGACATAGCTATGTATAACGATGTGTATACAAATTTCCTACTAAGCTTTATTTTATTTTCTTATTATCTTTATTGACTTATTGATTATTTGTATCAGGTGGTATTATTTAAAAATATGCTTAACCTTAGGCTGGACTTATTTAGAAGTGAGATATTTAAATAATATTTATATAAATATTATTCAATTACAAAATAAAAAATAATTTTAGGAATAAATATTATAAATTATTTTTTGAAAAAATAAAAGAATTTAAATTCTTTTATGATTAATTAAATCTGATTAGCAAGCATTTTCTTTAAGTACTTTATGATTTTACATTGAACTTGATTGTTATGTTAGAGACATGTATGCATCAGGCAACATAAAACTTAGGCCTAGAACCACATTATTTCATAAAATTTAAATAAGAAATGGATAAATGCATAAAAACTGGAATTAGGGAGAATCTTGTGTATTGATAATAAAATTGTTTGAGATTGATTTTTGTATTAGGGTAATAAAGGGGACTAAATAAAAGTCGAAAGTTCCGAAACCTATGTAGAGTGATATAGCATAACCAGTATACTAGAAACCTCGCATAAGACTATAGAATCATGGCTAAATAACTGTTAACAAAAATAGTATGATTGGTTAAGGAAATCATGAGATTTAAAAGGTTTTTCTTTTATGTTGATTAATTATTAATGACTTGTATGATTAAAAAAGTTATATCTTATATGTATATTTTCATGGCACGCGTGGTTTATAGCTCACCTCCTACAGTTAATGCTGTAGGAGCAGATACTCGTGATGAACATGTAGGTTAGCTTAGTTGATCATGTTTCTATTTTATTGGATTATAAATTTGACATACATTTGGTATTAGGCTCAGTTTTGAGACATGATGTATTATCATCCTTTGTGGCATTTTTTTTAATTTTGGAGTATTCTCTATTCAAATAATTTTATTGATAATTTTGCTTCCACTTTGATATGGTCTCGTTGATGTGATTGGATGTTATTTGTAGGTTATGTCTCCATGTCCCTGTATCATGAATTTCAGGGCATCACAATATGTGTTATTTCAATATACATTATGATATATATATATATATATATTGTTTTACTTGTACGTGTCAAAACATCAAATCTATTGCAATACTTACTGTTTAATAAATAAATAAGGGCATAAGTGTCATTATATATTTATATATATATTAATAAACACCTTAGAACCCATTAAGGGGCTATTTGGAGCTCAAAAAGTTAGATTAAAATATGATTTGGGTTATTTTTTGGCATTTAGAGTGTAAACTAAAATGAATTTTTATCTGTTCAAACAAATTCTGGCAGATACTTTTTTACTTTTTTGTGTCAATTTTTTTAAATTTGTAGAAATTTTATTAAAATTTATACAGATATATAAATTTATAGAGATTTATGTAGTTCAAGGTAAAAAAAGTTTTATAGAGAATTATATAGATTTGTAGAGATTTTTTATGATTTTGAGCTCCAAACATGTCTTAAATAATAAACTCTCAAGTATAAATTTATTATTTTTAAAATCATGCTCCTAAATAAGTCAAAACTCATACCATCTAAACATTTTAGAGCCTGTACTTTAAAGCTTCCAAGCACATCCTAATACTCAAACTTAGTTTGTTAAAATGTTTTTTTGATCCAATAATAATTTCTATTGTAAAAAGAATAACTAATATTTCCGACAAGCTAAATTTTAACTTCTAAAGTAACTGACAACCAATAAGAACTTCTGCATAATTTACAAAAATTTATAATGTAGTAAAAAATAAAACAGACACCAAAAAATTAAGACAAGCCCTAAATACTAGTAAAATATCTAAATAAACAAGATTTATAGACCTGTTTATATTAATA
>QLOD02000033.1:23677386-23688634 GCA_003260245.2 Sideroxylon spinosum | reverse complement strand
TCTTTTTAATTTGAAATTTGTTCCATTCATATTGTCTGATGAGTTGAATTATTTTAAAACGTTGCTTTTCAAAAAAATTTGCGGTTTCGGAATTAAAAAAAAAAATTATTATACGTGGATTATGCGAATTTTTAATTTTTTCTCATTTTACATAGGGATGGCTATTTCGGGTGATTTGTCTGTATCTTACTTGATTCGTGCTTCCATGGTAGAAGATTTGAGAATTTTTTAAGAATTAACTAATATATACGGATATTTTGTTAGAAAATGAGAGTTCGGTCAAGTATGAGTACTGAGCTTGTTTCTTGACTTTTACCCCCATCCGATATCAGTCTCCAACATGGTGGGCTTCTACTACAATAACACAATCCCCCTACTCAAACTGTAAACTTTTGTTTCAGTAGTGTGCAATTACGATACAAAGTTTCGTACCAGGAGCACAAACTGTCAGCCTTTTCTAAGTAGTTTACAATTTCATTATCAGCACAAGATATATGGCTTAGCTTCCAAGAAAACAGAATGTGCTCAAGATATTACTTAAGGTTCTCACAGGATCTCTTATTTTTGATATCCTACAACAAAGCTCAGATGGAAAAAAAAAAAAAGAGGGTTAATATTGGTGTTTTGGAAACAAATTTCAGGTATTGGTATCAAATCTCAAAGTTCTTTGAAATTTCTCAAAAATCAAAGTTCATCAATAGAAAAAGTTGGTATCTTAATAGTTTAATTCAATTTCTTGTGAAAATCCCATTTCTTGTTTGGGTGGGGATGGGGATAAGAATGAATTTTGGTGAAGATTGGATAGCATAAATGGATTGATTTGGGTTTGGTTATAAGAATAGACGTATCCACCACTATTTGTTCATGGCCCTAATCTTAGGGTCATAATAATTAATTCATATCTAATTAGGTTACTAGTTAATTTAATTTAATTAACTGGTTAACCGTTTAAAATAATGTTTCATAACAGTTTTTTTTCATATAATCATTCACGAAATTATCAATTTAAAACATGAGCAAAATTTTATTCAAATATTTTTAAATTCTCTCATGGTTAAACTTCTAATTGATGAAGAATGCCATGAGATGATGACTACCATTTTATTTGTTTGTAGGAGATCTACTATCAAAGGTAATTTCTTGCTATTTGTTATGCAATGTGTGTGTATCCCATTTGTATTTATTAAAATCTCCCTCTTTGAATCAAAATCTTAAAAGATTATTAAATAAACTAGGAGAAGAATGACAAATTTTAAATTATGACCATTTTAAATTGTCACTTTATCAATATAATATAACCAATTGAGTGTATAAAGGAAAATAATATAAGGGTTAAAATATTGAAATGTGAAATTACTTAAGGATAACTTGGAAAGTTATTTTTCATTTAAAATTTGAACCGATGGTTCAATAAAGGAGTAACATGAGTGGTTCAATGAAGGGTATTATGGGAACCTAAAGTAAGCTCACCAAAATTAAGGCTTCACCAATGTCCTTAGTATTGCCTTATATAAAAGTATAAAAAAAAAAAAGAAGAAGAAAGGATAAGAATGAAGATACGAGAGATAAGAGAAAGAAGAAGATAGAGATTAGGGGGAGGGAAAAAGAAAGATACAGGTTATGAGAATTAGGAATAAATAGAAATTTAGATGTAAATTTGTTGGATGGTGTAGTCCCTAAGGCATTGAAAAGAGAAGAAATAGATAAAGTTTAAGAAGCAAAACTGAAAAAGAATCAAAGTTAAAAAGATTCCTCAGTCAAAAAAAATCATAGTAAAAGTTTATTTATTTATTTTTTTAAAAGTTGTACATGTTTTGAGAAATAAAATGTAGTTTAATAAGGAAAAATTTAGCAAAATCTTAAGAGATAGGATCTATTTTAGATGCCTATAATCCCTTTGTGCACACATTTCGTCATTTTGTCGAATGTGAAGATATACATGATTGTAGGCTTCTATTAACAAGCAACCCATATATCGTTTTCAATATAATCTTCCAATAACTCTCAAGTTGCTGTAGTTTTAATAGGTGGAGAAGAAATTGGAAATATCAAGGAAAGAGATATCATTGTTCAATCAACAAATGGTCATCTATAAATGTTTCAAAATGTTTGGGTTTTTATGATCTGTTGCAATATTTGTTATTGTTGCCTTATGGTACATATAGACGAGATATCAATAGTCGAAATGACAATGGTGAAAAATTGTCATGTCAAGACTATTACTCATATCAACTCATGTCCTATCATCTCCATCTATTAAGATCTTACTAAATTTTTTTTATTAAAGTGTTTTTTATCTCTCAAAACATATGAAACTTTTAAAAAATAATAGTGAACAAACTTTAATCGTGATTTTTTTGGGTTGAAAAATCTTTCTAATAGTGATTATTTTTCACTTCTGTTTCTTAAACTTTATCTGTTTCTTCTACCTTCAATGCCTCATGGATGAAACCCTCCAACAAACAACCTATTTACATCTAAATTTCTATCTATTCCTAATTCTTATATCCCGTATCTTCCTTTTTTCCTTATCTCTATCTTCTTTCCTTCTCTCTCTCCTTTCTTCCCCTCCTAATCCTCATCTCTCACATCTTCATTCTTATCTTTATCTTTTTTTTTTCCTTATCTTTCTTCCAGTCTTTATTATGTTTATCTTTATCAAAATCAGTGAAAACTTATAAAAATTACGATAATTTTTCTTCAACCTAAAAGAAATCTATTCATTCCTAATCCTTATATCCTGTATATATTTGTTTCTTATCTCTCTCCCTTATACTATCTTTATTATAACATGGTTTGACAATATTATATAAGCATAATGTCATAAAAAATGAAGTCAACAATACTAATTATTTAACTGACTACTAATACTTCCATAAAATTCACCAGCATTTACTAAATCTCAAAGATCTAGAGATAATTCAACATGTATATCATTTTGATGAGTGCAAATCTATCTCAGATCGTTAGACTCGATCTTCACATAGATGTCTGTTACATACTAGTGTAGCAGATGATCCCCTTGAAGAATAAAACGAATGCTCACTAGAGCAAATCTGAAATTTATAATTTTGTGAGTAATAATTATAGTTAAACTTAACATGACTTTTGTATGCAAAAATAATGGAAAATAGGTTAGCGTTATAACCTGTAATACATATGAGTAATAGTCTCGACATGTCAAATTTTTACCATTGTCATTTCGACTATTGATATCCCATCCATATGTACCATAAGGCAACAATAATGGATATTGCAACGGATTGTGAAAACCTGAATATTCTAGAACATTATGTAGTTGACCACTTGTTGATTGAACAATGACATTTATTTCTTTGATATTTCCAGCTTCTTCTTCACTTACTAAAACTGCAGTAATTTGAGAGGTAGTTGGAAGATTATATTGGCGACGATGTATGAGTTACTCTTTAATAAGAAGCCTACAATCATGAATACCTTGACGTTCGAAGAAATGACGAAATGCATAAAGGGACTATAGGCATCTAGAATAGATTCTATCTTTTTAAGATTTTACTAAATTTTTCTTTATTAAATATTTTTTTTTATCTTTTAAAACCTATAAAACTTTTAAAAGATGACAATGAGTAAACTTTATAGTGGAGTTGTATAGAAATTCCTATTATTATTTTATATAGAGGAAGATTGATAATCGAGGATATAGGCTCAGCCAAACCACATTAACTTTTGCTTAGGAATTTTATTCTAATTTTTTATTTTTCTCTTATTACTAACAAGTGGTATCAGAGTCAAAGAAAGCTTTTTGGTATAGGTTTGACCAAGAATAGCAATTAAATATTCTTCCTAGGAGTTCATGAAGTCCACCAAGAGAAAAAAAAAAAAACAAACTAAGCGCTGGCAACATGGAGAAGATGATATTTGGGATCACACATTAGCAGCTCAACACATATATTAAATGCTTACCCGTTTAACTAAATACAGTATGTTGGTGGAGTGGTTTGGTTTTTTATTCGGCATATAAGAGGTCTCAAGTTACAGGTGATCTCAAGTTCAAGGCTTGGTTGGAGCAAAATCTTTATCAAATTTCGTATTTTTATTTGGTAACCTCATTAGCAGCCCACCTATTATTTTCTATTTGATACGTGCCTTGTATGAACAATTTTGGAATTAATTGTATTATGGCCCTTGAATTTAAAACCTATTCATTTAAACTGTTGTTAAAATATAATTGAACTCCAAATTTTCTAAAATTATACTTTAGCCATAATTTTTCAAAAATCAGTTCATTATGGCCTCTAAAGAATTACAATTTGACCTTAACCAGTCTTACCAAAAGTTCTATAACCTTTCACACTTAACCATAGCCTCATAATTAGTTAAATCCACTCCCAAATAGAAATGAAAGAGTCATCTAGCTACATAATCAAATTAACCTCCTCAAACATATGACATTTGGAAGTAAAAAATGAAAGACCTTCTTTATTACAAAGATTTAATCGATCCAATCTAATTTAAAGGAGTGAAGCCATCTAGGATAGCAGACAAATTTGGGAGCAAATGGATAGAAAGATTATTGGACAAATCTGAAAATGGATTGACCTTAGTATGTTCCACCATATTTCCAAGGAGACTGATGCTTATAATCTTTGGACAAAAGAGAAAGACATATATGAGAGAAAGTCTGGCCACAACAAAGCTCTCTTGATATGAAGGCTGGTAAATCTAAAGTACAAAGAATGAAAACTCAATTTCCGAGCACTTAAAAAATTTCCAAAGCATTCTAAACTAGTTTGTCACAGTTGAAAAAAGCATTGTTAATGATATGCAAGTTTTCTATTTCTTGGTTCTCTACTAGATAGCCGTGAGACGCTGGTAGTGTCATTCAGTAATTTCGTTCCAAAGTCTATGACTTTGGTTCAGGATGCAATATTCAATGAAGAAGTAAGACAGAAAGAATGAAATACTCAACAATTTCAGGCCCTTGTTATAGAAAATAGATGCCGAGGACGAGAGAGAAGGAGAACTAGACAGAGTAAAGGACCTAATGACCAAAGCAAGTCCGGAGACAAGGTCCAATCCAAATCTAGAGCAAAGTGATTTCATTGTGAATGAGAGGTTCATATGATTAAGAATTGCCAAAAGTTAAAAAGAAAGCAGAATCAAGATTATGCCCACCAAAAGAAAGAGAATAACACTACAGCCAATGTTACTAAACGATAGGCAGTGCTTTCAGTTGAAGATGGAGAAAGCCTTCACTCTGAAGACCAGGGCATTGAATGGATCATAGATACTGCCGCCTCGTATCATGTCATTCCCAAAAGAGAGTTCTTCATCATTTCCTAAGTTAGAGACTTTGGAGTCGTGAAGATGGGTAACATAAGTAAGTTGAAGATTGAGGGAATTGACGATATTATCATCCGAACCAACACTGGATGCACCATGAAATTGAAAGATGTGAGGAATATTCTGGACCTACACCTCAACTTTGTGTAAGGTAATGCTCTTAACCATAAAGGCTTTCAAAAATTTTCGGCAATGGCATATGGAAGTTAACCAAGGTTTCTTTGGTTAATACTAAGGGAGAAGCTTTTTCTATGCTGTATAAAATGCAAATGACGATATGTTCCGATGGCCTGAATGTCATTGAAGGTGAATATCTACCAAACTTGTGGCATAAGAGACTCGAGCATATGAAGGATAAATGTTTGTAGATCTTGGCAAAGAAGTCTCTAATTCCCTTTGCCAAAGGTACAAATCTAAATCCATGTGAGTTCTATTTGTTTGCCAAACATCATAATCTTCTTTAAATCTTCTTCAAAGAGAAAGACAAAATTGCTAAATCAAGTATATTCAGATGTTTATGGTCCTATTGAAGCAGAGTTTCTCGGTGGCAACAAATATTTTCTCACATTTATTGATGGTGCATTAAGGAATGTACGGGTGTATCTTTTGAAGACTAAGGACCAGGTGTTTTAATGTTTCCAAAAATTCCATGCCATAGTTCAAAGGAAAATAGGAAAATTATTGAAATGTCTTAGAATAGAAAATGACGGTGAGTACACTTCAAATTAGTTTGAAGTCTACTGCGCTAACTATGAAATTCGGCATGAGAAGACAGTCCTAGGTATCCCTTAACATAATGGTGTTGCAAAAAGAACGAATCATACCATTGTAGAGAAAATCATACGTATGCTTAAAATGGCACAATTACCAAAATCATTTTAAGGAGAAGCAGTTGTTGTTGCTTGCCATTTGATTAATCGATCTCTATAATGTTACAGAACAAGTGGGTATTCAAACTCAAGAAAGATGATTCTAGTAAGATTGAGATCATGGTTATAAACGGACAGAAGCAAACCAATGTGTATATGTTCAGAAGTTCTCTAATGTTAATTTTATTACGTTATTACTTTATGTTGATAACATGTTAATCGTGGGATAGAATGCCGAGATGATCAGAAAAATGAAACAAGAATCATTCAGATCTTTTGACATGAAAGATTTGGGCTCAACACAGCAGATATTGGGCATGAAGATCATTTGTAACAAGAAAGAGAAGAAGTTATGCTTATCACAGCAGCACTACATTGAACAAATATTAAAAAAGTTCAATACGAAGAATGCCAAGCTAGTTGGTACACCTCTAGCCAGTCATTTCAAGCTAAGAAAGAGTTCATGTCCCTTTACTGAGAAAGAAAGAGAAGAGATGAAGAGTATTACATATTGCTTTGTAGTCAGAAGTCTAATGTATGCCATGGTATGTACCCAACCTGATATTACTATCGCTCTATCTACAACTGAGGCCAAGTATATTTCCTTAACAGAAGCGGAAAAAAAAATGCTTTGGTTGAAGCGTTTTCTGCAAGAGCTAAACATAGAACAAAAAAAGAGTACATAGTTTATTGTGACAGTCAAAGTATACTACACTTAAGCAAGAATGATATATACAGATCACACACAAATCATATAGACAGAAAAGATCCATACAGACAAGAATATTTCAGATATGCTAACAAAGGTGGTTCCAAGAGAAAAGCTTGAGTTTTACCAAAATATGGCCTGCATGGACTTTAACTAAAGAAAGGTAGTTGGTATTCATTCCTCCCTAGGTATGGAGGGGAGATTTGACACGTGGATACATTAATTTTCACACCCATCATAAATATATAGACACAAGTACATATATATACACATATTTAAACTACCTAAATATGTGAGTGGTAGGTTTCCAATGCTCCTCACATTTTTTGGATGGTATTTAGTATCTTTTTCTCCCTATAAATTAGGAGATAAGCGTAGGTTTTTGTTAGTGAGGGAGTTTTGAGGGAAACAGAAGTTTTATTTTCCTCTATAAGAGAGAGGTATTCCTTCGTAAAACAGAGAAAGTAGTTATTGTTATTCCCACATTTGTGGAGTTATATTAGTATTCCCAGTATTATTTTATATATTAGATGATGGATAGTCGTGGACACAGGTAAAGCCAAGCGACATTAAATTATGTTTGTATGTTTTACTTTTCTATTTTTCTCTTATTCCCAACAAGATCTACTATCAAGGGTAAGTTCTTGCTTGTTTGCTATATACTGATAGATTGCTATATACTGATATGTACTGATAGGTTGCTATTGGTTGAGGAAAGATTACTCTAATTTTTTAAAGTTTTACCATATTTTGATAAAGATAAACATAGTAAAGGTAGAGTCCAGAGAGAGATGAAAAAAAAAAAAAAAGAAGAAGATAAAGATAAGAAGAAAAAATGAAGATGCAAGAGATGGGGATTAGGAGAAAAAAATGGGGAGAGATATAAAAAAAGAAGAAGAAGAAGATAGAGGTAAGGAAAAAAAAAGAAAGATACTGGATATGGGGATTAAGAATAAATAGAAATTTAGATGTAGATAGGTTGTTCGTTGGAGGGTTTCATCTCTGAGGCGTTGAGCGCGAAGAAACAAATAAAGTTTAAGAAACATAACAAAAAACGAACTACTGCTAAAAAAATTCCTCAATCGAAAAAAGATCAGGGTTAAAGTTTACTCATAGTTGTTTTTTAACAGTATCACATATTTTGAGAGATGAAAAATACTTTAATAAATAAAAGTGTAATAAAATCTTAAAAAGTCCTGAGAGAAATAGGAAAAAAAGAGATACGGAATATGGAGATTAGGAATAAATATATTGCTATTGGGTTGAAGAAAGATTACATATTTTATATATTTTAAAGTTTTTCACATATTTTGATAAAGATAAACGTAGTTTAGATTGGGAGAGAGATAAGGTAAAAAAAGAAAAAAAAATAGAGACAAGAATGAAGATGCGGGAGATAGGGATTAGGAGGGGAAAATAGGGGAGAGAGAGAAGGAAAAAAAGAAGAAGAAAATAGAGATAAGAAAAAAAAAGAGATACGAAATATAGGGATTAGGAGTAGATAAAAATTTGGATGTAAATAGGTTGTTTGTTGGAGGTTTTTACCCCGACACATTAAGCAAGAAGAAATGAATAAAGTTTAAGAAACAATACCGAAAAAGAATCACTGTTAAAAAGATTCCTCAACCAAAAAAGAATCACTATTAAAATGATTCCTCAATCAAAAAAATCATGGTTAAAGTTCATTCATTGTTATTTTTTGAAAGTTTCACATGTTTTGAGAGATAAAAATACTTTAGTAAAGAAAAATTTAGTAAAATCTTAAGAAAATAGAGAAGATAGGACATGAGTTGAGAGAGAGCAAAAGAAAAATAGTCTAGGGGAGAAAGATAAGGAAAAAAAAAAAGATATGGGATATGGGAATTAGGAATAAATAGGTATTAAAGATTTGTTAATGATTGAAAAAAAGGTAAAAAATGGAGTAATGGATTATAAATAATTTAAAATTTAATTTTTTATGAAACAAATCAATTTCCACAACATTGTGTGTGCATTTGCCACTAGTATTTACTGGTTTTGGAAAATGAAAATTTAAACAAAAAAACGTAAACAAAAAAATATTTTTAATTTTTTTTCCTGTTACAAACATTTTTTATAACTTTAACAATTTATTCATTTTTATTGTATCATATAAAAATCAATTATTTTATTTAAATATTTTATCAAATTAAAATTATTTTTAATAAATAATATATTAAATTTAATTTAATTATCTAAATTAATAAGTAATATTTTTATTAATATTTTAATAAATAATATTATTAAATAAATTAAACTAAATTAAATTAAATTAGTTAATCTATTTAATTAAATTAATATGAAATATATTTTATTAAAATTTTTAACAAATAATTAAATTAAATTAATTAGAAATGGATTGACCATTATGCCCCTGTGGTGGGATAAAATAGGTCACGTGATCAGTACATAATAATTTTTTCCTTAATTTTAATGGATGGAGTTAGCATTCGGACTAAATAAAACAGAATTGGATAGTTCAATGATGTAATAGGTGCCGGTATGAAATAAAAAAAAGAGAGAGAGAGAGAGAAACAATTTGAGGTATATTTTTGTAAAAAAATATTTTTTATATGAGGTGTAGCTTACGATGGGGTCGTTTGGATCTCAAACATATTCAGTAAAATGTAATTTAGGCAATTTTTTAAGCATTTGAAGTGCAACTAACAAAAAAAAAAATGTAGAGGTGAATAGTAAAAATTTATTCAAAATTGTCCAGATTTGAAAGATAATTTTTAATTTTTTATGTTAAAATTTTTTGAAATTTGTAAAAATTTTATTATAAATTTGTAAAAATTTATTGGAATTTATAGATTTGTTGAGATTTTATAAACATTTATGGAGATTTATATAAATTTGTAGAAATTTTGTAGAAATTTATAAAGATTTTATATTTTTTTATTAATTTTTTTTTCACTCCAATTGGTGCCAATATTAATATGTTGGTAACATTGAAAAAGTTATTATTTATTTATTTTACTTTTATTTTATTGTGGCTTTTAAGTTATGTTATTTTCATTTCCAACCAAAAAATATTTTTATGCTCACATAAAAAAAAGGTTATGATTTTTGCCTCACTACTTTCTCTATTTAGAGGTATTTGTTTACAATTATTTTTCTTTTCGAAAATGAAAATACATAATAATTATAAATAAGTATAAATTATAAAAAAATTATAATTACTAAAAATAACTTCGTACCTACGACACTCTTAACAAAACCAGTGTTAAGTTTATTATATAGTTGAAACTTTATACAAAAAGTTCCAATCGATAAAATTATGATAATCCGTGAGTTTTAAATTTTTTTTTTCCAGAATTTTAGGTCATCAGAGCTACTGTATACATTTGGGTTTCTCTCTCTCTCTAATTAATTTTTGATAAGCATCCTAAAAGGAAACTCAAATTGTTAGGGTTCTAGAGATATTGTAGGAATGAAGAGTCAAGATTTAATTAAAAGTTGGTTTTGCCAAACAACATTTATTATAGTATTTATTAATATATTCAAATTAATTTTGATTGTATCCTAACCATTCATTCATACACTATAGTCCCTGCAGTCCCCTTAGAACCAAAATTTTGGTGCTTTAATTTGGAATGCTTAACTTTTTAGAAACTATAATCAGGCGGAATTTAAATTGGTTATTTTGATTTGTATATTTTCTCCACTATTGAACTATGTTGAAATTTAAAATTTTCAAGTTGTTTTATGAGATATATGGTTGTGGGTCCATTAAAATCAGAATTGAGCGAGAAGTTAAAACTATAAAAATAATCTCAATTGTTAAATAAAAAAAACAATTTTTATGGGAGGAAAATTTTTAAAAATCATTCTATTTTATTATATTTAAGAGCACGTTTGGGAGAAAAAAAATTGGGTTGATAGTCATATGTCATGCCCGTTCGAACGAATCTGATTAGAAAAGTTAGTAAAGGTTGACAAAAATTTGTGAAATTTAAAATTTTAAAAACAATGCACAAAGAATAAAAATAAAAAATTTATAAGAATTAGTGTTTTTTTTTTTTAATCTTCCAAACGCCCTCTATGTTTATTTTCGAGATAAATTGGCAGTAGACTTTGGAATTACAATAGCAATTGCTATTTTTAAGGTTCTATCATATATTCTCTTTTCATGTTTGTAAGAATGGTTAATTTCGTACAACTTATATTAGTAAAAGTTAGTAAAAAAATAAAAAAATAAACTGATTTGTCCTAAATTGCTAGATTAGATACTTGATTGATGATTATAGCATTCGATGATTTTAAGTTAATCTGACTGTTAGATAATTAACTTGAACTTTTGAAATACCTAATTATTGTTTAGAGTCTG
>QLOD02000033.1:23272834-23294705 GCA_003260245.2 Sideroxylon spinosum | reverse complement strand
GGCTTGGGAAGACCAAAGCCGTGGCTTCAACCGGCGCCAAGAAGGTGAAGGAAGGGACCGTCGTCGGCTTCCAGTGGATCAAAGACAAGTATCACAAGGCTACCCAGAAACACTGATCCCTCGAGCATGTTTAGATTAAACGCACACGCACACGCACACGCACACGCACACACATATATATATAGTCCTCTCTGTAATATCTCTCTCTCCTATTCTTTTTTTTTTTTTTTTTTTTTTTTTGGAATTTCGATTTGTTGAATCTTTATTTATTTATTCAATTGTTTGTTCATGTAAAGCGTTTGTCTAAGTTGCATGATCTTAATTAATATAAGATGATGACACTTCGCGTGCGTTTAAAATGAGAAAAAACTAAATGAAATAAGATAAATTTAAATTCATAATTCGTTCTGCAAGAAAAAAAAATTTTAAATTTTTTAGTATTTTTTATTTTTTATCAGAGTTTTTTATCATTTCAAGTAAAGCCGAATTATTTCTTTTTTTTTTTAATATTTTGATACATGGTATTTTTTTTATACGTGTTGAATAATTTCCTTTTTGATTTGTGAATGTGCATAAGACTTTGACCATCTTCGTTTAATTTCCTTCTTGATTTGTGAATGTGAAAAAGACTTTGAAAGCTTTAAGGTGATATTTGGTTTGTTTTTTATTTTTTTTTTATTTTATATATTAAAAGTTTCAAAATAATAAAACAGAAAATGTTCTATTTTTTTTATTTTGAGATTTTTCTCATTTTGAATTGAAAATACTCAAAACGATTTTTTTGTTATTTTTTATTTCATATAAACTCATTTTCTATTTTCTAAAATAAATTTTAAAAACGTAGATGGCCAAATGTATTTGATCTATTTTCCTTGTTTTCAAAAGTATTAAATACAAAATGAATTCAAAACAAAAAATAAAAAACAAAAACACAAAATAAAAAGCATAAAAACAAACCAAATGAAACTTAAATTTTTCGAAAAAACCTTCGAAAATTTTCAAATATTTAAAAATGCTATAATGACTCTATGTTAAAAAAAAAAAAATTTGTGTAGCTGGTCAGAATTTGAGAGATTTTATGTTTATTTATGCCCTTGTACCAGTGTCAACTACTCTTTCACATATTTTACCATCATTTGGCGACAAACACTTCAGTTAATCCTATCATTACTCATTTTTTAAAATTAGAGATTAGAGAAATTAAACCGAAAGCAAAAAAATCGAATCGGGTTCTTTTTTTATTTTTATTTTTATTTTTTGCGTAAATTAGTTTTTCAAATTTTCAGTTTGATTCGGATTTCTATTAACATGTTGGTTAAACTAAAATTATTTTCCAACAGCTTATTACCTTGTGGCTCATGCATAGCCACCAAACTACCGCATACAAAAATTGAACCAAACCACACCTAGGACTTCGATTTGGTTGGATTTTGTTTGAAATGGATTGAAAAAAAATAAAAAATAAAAAATCAATTCCTCTAGTATAGAACCAAATATAAAATTATCACCCCAATTTTAAATAGGGTCAAAACTACATATATATATATATATATATTTTAGTTTACAAACTTTCTATCCAAGAGCACTCTATATCATGTTATTTGAACTCTATTTTATAATATAGAATACTAAAATAAATCTCTACATTTAAAAATATACCATAGTTTTCTAAAGTAGCTAGTGATAATGTCCATATTACACTTATATTAAGCCTTAGTTTGGTAAGTAAAAAAATCAATTTTTTTGTGTTTAGGAAGAGAAAAAAGTTAATTTTTTAGTAATTAACTTTTTACCTTTTTATTAATTTGACATTTTTATCCTTCATGATTTAAAAGAAATATAAAATGTAAGAGAATAAATTTAATCATTTTAGAAAAAATCAAAAAATTAAGTACCTAAAAATTAATTTTTAATTAGCCATTCCAAAACACGTACTAAAACCGGGAAAGTCTTTCTATTACCACAATTATTTTTTTCTCAAAGATAAAGTATAATATTCTCATATAGAGAAAGTCAACTTACAGTCGTGATTATATGATCGTAATTGATGGTTATGATTTTTAATATCCCAAAATCTTCGTTTAAAATCTTATGTTAGGAAGTGACCACCATGACATGTGGTACTTTCTCACCCTTTAGTTTACAAAGATTGGGGAGAAAGAAATCTTCACTTGACCATTTTCCCACCTTTTCACCTTCCTAATACCTAACAAAAAAAGAGGGACCACACCTTAAAAAAAGGAGTAGGTATGTTCTAGAGGATATATATATATATATATTTATATGTACATCCATAGAGATGGAGGTACAACTTTCTATATATACACAAAAAAAAAAAAAAAAAAAACAAACTATGTCATAATTATGAAAGAGCCTTTGCTAACTTAAGCATCCAAGATTTTTTTAGCAGGCACCACACCGGTGTTCAAAGCAGACAGACCTCTATTTTTTCTAACGAAATCAAGTTCTCGGAGGTTTGGATTGAGGACCACAAAAAAATAATTTCATTAGCTAGCGCCGTCTGTGAGAATTTGAAAGAGCCATATGCTCATCATTCCTAGTTCTTCATCTTCAATTTCTCGTTGTTTTCCAAGGTCCAAACTGAATTCGATGCCTAATTTGTCCGCGTGCCTCCACAATTTACTTCCATCGCCAAGTGAATATTGGATGATGGAGCATTTTCAAAATTGATTTGCCAGAAGATTATGAACTCTCCGACATGCCAGTCATTCATCGTTGAGTCACCCTACCAGGGCTCTGGTCATTCATTCTTGCGGCTATGCACGATGATAACCAAATCATCATAGCCATTCACCAGTGTGATAAAAATTTCCGTCATATTGAGATTTTTGATGTGCAATTACAAAAATTCCATCATATGACAAAGCTACCAAACCCAAACTTCTACGACTACAATGTCTCATAAGAGATACAGAGTGCCATATATAAATGTACAATATGTTCTTTATTTACTAGATATTAATATGTGGGTGTTTTTCATTTCTCTAATTTGGGGGTTGAGCAACCATCCGAGCAATTGAATTTCTCACCCCAGGCTTCTAGTAATTGCCCTTGCAATATCCATGATTTTCACCAAATGAAAATCTATTAATATGTGAACTCTAATTAATTTGGAGGGAACTATTAGAGTTTATCGTATTAGAAAATAGACCACTAACATTGTGGTTTTTGAAAACACCTTTCTTACTAGAGGGTTTTCTGGAAAAGTTGAAAATGACCGAGAAGTGTAAAATAAAAGCAGGCCAAGCATGAACAGAGTTGGCTAAACAAGAGTAGGTCGAGCATAAGCAAAGTTAGTTGAGAAAGAGTAACTAAGTACGAGTAGATTCGGTTGACCAGACCAAAATTGGTCGAACGAGCGGAGTGGCCGATCATGAGCAGAGTTAGCCAAATGAGCACAGTGGCCAACGAAATCAGAGTTGGCCAAATGAGTAAAGTGGCTGACCATATCACAGTTAGTCGAGTGGCTAAGTATAAGCCGAGTTGGCCAAACGAGCAGAGTTGCTAACTAGACTAGAGTCAGTCAAACTAGTAAAGTGGCCAGCCAGACCATAGTTAGTCGAACGAGCAAAGTGGCCAAGCATGAGTAGAATCAGTCAAAGAAGCACAATGGTAGAATAGATCGGAGTTGGTCGATTGAGCAAAGTCGGTTGAAGGAACAGATTAACCGAGCATGAGCAAAGTCGATCGAAAGAGCAAAGTAGCCGATCTGACCTAAATTACCCAAACGAGCAATGTGGCTTAGCAGACCAGAGTCAGCCGAACAAGTAAAGTGATTGAGAATGAGCAGAGTCGACGAACGAGCAAAATGACCGACCAGACCAGAGTCGACCAAACGAGCAGAGAGGTCGAGTATGAGCAGAGTTAGCTAACCAGACCAGAGTGGCCAAGTATGAGCTGAGTTGACGAACTAGACCAGAGTCAGGCAAACGAGCAAAGTGGCTGACTAGACCAGAGTCGGTCAAACGAGTAGAGTGGCCGAGCATAAACAGAGTTAACCCAAGAAATCCAGTGGCCGACCAGACCAAAGCCGATTAGACGAGCAGAGTTACTGACCAAACCAAAGTCAGTCGAAGGAGCAGAGTGGTCAAGCATGAGTTGAGTTAGCAGAAAGAGCAGAGTGACCAACCAAACCAAAGTCGGTCGAACTAGTAGAGTGACCAAACATAAGTAGAATCAACCGAAAAAACAGAGTGGCCAACCAAATCGGAGTAAATCGAACGAGTAGCAGCTGAATAGAGCAAAACGACCAAATGAATAGGGTGGCCGACCAAACCATAGTCAGCCGAACGAGCAGAACGGCCAAACAGAACAAAATGGCTAAATAAGAAGAGTGGCTAAATTTCTAAACAACCAATCCAGTAAATCGAATGAGTAGAGTAGTCGAATAGAGTAGAATAGTCGAACGGCCGAGCAAGAGTAGCCGAACAAGAACATAGCATGCCGAGCAAGAACAGACCAGACGGCTCACGAGGCCAGGCCCAAAAGACCGAAGCATCTTTTCTCGGTGCATGAGACCGAACAACCCAGACAGCTCATAAAACCAAACCCAAGAGGTTAAAGCATCTTTTCTCGGTTCACGAGATAGAACGACCCAGACAATTCACGAGGCTAGGCCAAAAAAACTGAAGAATCTTTTCTCGGTTCACGAGACTGAGTGACACAGACAGCTAATGAGACCACGTCGAAGAGGCCAAAATATCTTTCCTCGGTTTATGAGACCGAACATCCCAGATGGCTCACGAGGCTGGATCGAATAGGCCAAAGCATCTTTCCTCGGTTTACTAGATCGAGCGACCCAAACGGTTCACTTGGTTTATGAGACCAAAGCATCTTTCCTCGATTCACGAGACCGAACGACCCATATGACTCATGGGGCTGGGCCTAATAGGTCAAAGCAGCATTTTTCGGTTTATGAGAACGAACGACCTAGATGGCTCACATGGTTGGGCCCAAGAGATTGAAGTATCTTTCCTTGATTCACGAGAACAAGCAACATTAATGGCTCGTATGGATAAGCCACTGAGATTGAAGCATTTTTCCTCTGTTCACGAGACCAATCAAACCTAAAGCCCAAAAGGTAAAAGAAAAGTAATCCCATGACTCCAAAGTATAACTGTTTGGTTCACAAAACCACTCAGAAAGCCAAATAAAGTAGAACATAAAATATGCACACGACTCATAGAGCAGCCAACCTTTAGATTCCCCTTATTCTGCTCAGGAAACTAGAGGAATTGGGGGCATCTGATGGGTATGATTTTTAATATCCCAAAATTTTAGTGTAAAATCTTATGTTGGGGAGCCACCCACCATAACATGTGGCACCCACTTACCTCTTAGTTTACAAAGATTGGGGAAGAAGAAACTTTTACCTGACCACTTTCCCACTTTTTCACCTTCCTAATACCTAACAGAAAATGGAGGAGGGACCACGCCTTAAAAAGAGAAAAAGGTATGTTTTGGAACATATATATATATATATATATATATATATATATATATATATATATGTAGGTATATGTATATCTATGGAGATAAAGGTACAACTCTCCCTATATATCCAAAAAAAAACTCTGCCATAATTACGAGGTAGCCTTTGCTAATTTAAGTATCAACGATTTTTCTGACGAGTACCATACCTATATTCAAAGCGGACTGTAATACTCGTTATTTAATTTTGACCATTTATGTATTATTTTGGACTAATAAAATATTTCAAATAAGATTGGATAATTTATTTTATTTTTCTCTGGGCCGGGTTTGGCTTGATTTGATATTGGGTTGGATAACTAGACCAAGAGCCCAGCCTTTATCTTCCTTTTTTTTTTCTTTCTTCTCTTTCTTTTCTTTTCCTTTTATTTTCTTTCTTTTCTTTGCTCTTACCATTTTCTAAAGAACAAAATGGGACAAGAAGGAAAAAAGAGAAAAGAGAGAGTAGAGAGAAAAAGTGTGATCTGGGAAAGGAGGTAGACAGACCTGGGGCATTTCTCGATGCCGTAAACGCAGTGGTGGTGTCCGTTTCATGCGATTTCGCTCGAAAATGAAGAAATTGATTTCAAAAGTTTAGAGCCAAAACTAAAATCTCCTCATTTCTTCTTTTCTCTTCAGATCTAAGGTAAGTGGGACTTCTATTTTTATTCTAGACGTTGTAAGGGTAATTTTGATATATTTATATGCTTGATATGTTGAAATATCATAAGATCTATGTATATATGTGTACAGTGTATATATATGCATAATTACATAAATGATATATAGAAATTTTTGGATAAATTTCTATATGTTTGATTTATATAAAAATGATTAATTTAGATTAACAGTATAAATTTGGTCCGAATCGAAAATCAAAAATGTTCTTGCATTGTTGGGAAGTTCACTGAAAAAAAAAACAAAAATATAAGGAAAAATACTTTGGTATATAATCATTCAGCCCCAAAAATTTTGGATAATTTTAGAGTGGTCCCAGAGGTTTTAAATAATTATAAAGTGGCCCCCGAGGTTTTAAGAAATTACGATTTAGCTCCTAAAGGATTGCGGGAAATAATAATGTTGCTCCTAGAGTCATGGAAAATTATAGTTGATGTTACATAATTTGAAAGGTGTTAGAAAAACAAATATGTAAATTTTGAGATTTTAAAGCATGCTTTGCTTTATGTTGAGAATTATGGAAAAGAATTACTATGCATGAGTAAAATATATGAGATATAATTGATGATTGAATAGAGCATGCTTTGTTAATGTTTTGAATTATTGAAGAGAATTGTTATATATGAATGAGCATATCATGTGTATGGGGCAGGGGTTACATCATCCAGTTAGACATTGTGATTATTAATTGGCCGAGAGTGCCATATTTATATTGTTGATGCGCCGAGGCACAAGTTATTTTTATGGATGGGATCCATGATTTTGAGAAAAATGATAAAATGGGATTTTAAAAATACCAAATGATCCTCAATCGATATATATGACTAGAGCGTAGTCATTTAGAGTTGGGATGTTAATTATGAGATATGATTATGAGATTCTCTCTAAACTTCAGCGAAACCCTGCTTGAGCTCAGCGGATACCTGACTAGGAGTGTAACTTAATTCCCTAGCAGAAGGATCAGGGGGTGTAACATGGTTCTCTAGTAGAAAGACTATAAGGTGTAACACGGTTCCCCACTTGGTTTACATTATATATATATATATATATATATATATTGAGATATACATTCACCGTAAGCTTAAAGGTGCAGTTGGTGACCCTATATGCTTTTCTAAACGTCACTCGTCCCAGGATAAGGTTGGGGATAGATGAAGATTAAAGAATGCATTGGCCATTGTATTGCATCACAAGTGCAATACAAGTGCAATGCATATTATATTTTGGTTAATATTGTTGTAAGTGATGTTTTATGCTTATTGTTCACATATGCACACCTGCACGGTCCTACCTACTGGGCAAGTTTATTCATCTCATCCATATTTTAGGTGATCTGACGAGGCCAAAGAGTAGCGACCTGAATCTGAGTTAAGACTAATAGATCGACCTATTAAGTTCTTTGATTTATGTATGGATTATTATATTTTATTTGTATAACCCAAAGTGTGGGTCTCAGACTTATTATTATTTAAAATTGTATTATTATTATTATGTTATTATATTTGGTAAACCTTGGATAATGTCATCGAGGATTGACGTCGGATTTATTATGGTTGATGTCATTTCTATTTATTTAATATGGGAATGAGGGATGTGTTTATTTGCTCTGATGATTATTATGTTGTTATGACTTGACCCTAGTATAGGTTTTATTTTTCTTTAAGTAGTTTTCATATTCCCAGACCGTTCGTCTTGGACAATTAATGGGACTTTCATGAGGTTCCGTTGGTTACTGGTGGTTTTTTACAGTTGACTTATGAACAGATGATGCCGTTTATGGTGGCCCAGTAAACCTAAATGGAATGACAAGGTGGACTGACAACAATTCTTACGCTAACAGCGATGACAGCACTTGCATCGGGGATACACCAATTACGAGAGTTATCAATCAATTTAAGAAGCATGATCTTCCTTAGTTCAATGGGGAAAAAGATCTAGTTGAGGCAAAAAGATGGTTGAAAGAAATCTTTGAAATGATGGAAACTTTGGGTGTGGAAGGTGATGAGGTTAAGATCAGGGTTGTAGTACGTCAGTTCCAAGGGAGTGCTATTCATTGGTGGAGGTCTTAGGTGAAAGTAATTTTAGTCCCCATAAAAGGAAGGATATCAAGATCAATTTGGGCAGAGACTGTGTTTCAAATGCAATTAACCTGGACATATGACAGCTAATTGTCCATTTGGAGAGATATCTCAAGAAAGCATTAAGCCAGGTACTCAACAAGTTGGTTTTTATCAGACTCGGTAGTATCCAGTGAGGCCTACACCACCTATGCAGCAAAAACCCATGTAACAGATTCAATAATTCCAGCAGCAACGTGGTGGTGGTGGTGGCCAAAGGGAAAAAAGTAGAGGTGATAGCAGCTCAGGGAGTTAGAGGATTCAAGGGCATGCCTCACAATTACACAGTAGGAGAAGACTCCAAACGTTTCTCTGATACGTAGTACAATTCTTTTGTTTAGCACTTAGGTGTATATATTGTTTGATACTGGCGCATCACATTCATTTATCTTGAATGCTTGTGTAAAGACTTTGGGTTTGACATCCGAGAGATTGGAAAAGCTTATGTTAGTGGATTCACCAAGGGTAATAGTTCTTTAGTGAATTGGATTTGTAGAGATTGTGTGTTACAGTTGGGTAATGTTCAACTGTGGATTGATTTGAGAGTTCTGAAGATGAAAGAGTTTGATGTGATTTTAGGAAAGATTAGGATTTGGATCGAAAGCTTTCAAGTTCTTCATTCAGGGATTATTGTTCTTCGACACTTGTAAGTTTTACATTTCAAGTTTATTATTTTGAGTTTATTATTGATGTTAGCTTTATGAGTTCTTTTCGTTTTCTTTTTCTTCTTTGTTCAAAGTGTTGTATGGTGTTTTAGTTTATATCTTCATCATGTTTGTAGCGTGGTTTAGATTCTTGGCTTCAAACCTTTGATGGCTGGTGTGGTAGTTCAGTAAGCTCGAATACAAATTGATTTCAATATAAAAATCATTTTATGTAATTAATGGAATTGTCTCAGTAAATTTTTGGATTCCTACGAAACCAAGTCACCCGTGTTACAACCGTAGTCTGGTTACGAGTTTTTACTCGTGCACACCGGATGTTTGGTTCAATCTTCCGGTGACTTAAGAATTAACTTTAAAACTCCAACTTAGGTTTTCATTCGAAATCAAATCGCTCGTGTTATAATTAAAGCCTGGTTACGAGTGGGCACTCGTGCATGCCAAATGTTTGATTCAATAGCCTGGTGATTTAAAACTTATTTTTCTAAAACCATAACTTGAGGTTTTCTTAAGAAATCAATTCACTTGTGTTACAATCGAAACCTGGTTACGAGTTGATACTCGTGCACACTAGGTGTTCAATTCAATATCCCAGTGAGTCCAAAACTAATTTTAAAAGCCTCCCCTTATCTTGAGTTCTATAAATTAGATTTTAAAGGAATATCTTCCAGAATAACAATGCATGTGTGATTCCTAGGTTGAATTATCAACGTTTTTTAGTAAACTACCACTATGCCACTACCGGATTTGATTTGAAGCCAAGATTATCTTAGTTATTTTATTTTTAATATTTTCATCTTAATTAAGTATTATAATTCCTTCACTCTATCATTCTCAACCTAGCCATAATCAAAATTTCCCTCAAATCCAAATTTAGTTTTGATTAATTTAGATTCACCTACTTACGAAGAAAATAAGTCTAGAGCTTTAAGAAAGTCTTCCCGTGGATATGACCTCGGTTTTCACCAAGTAAGACTACGACTACCCTTTTATACTTGAGAGGTGAAACCCGAACACATTTCAGGTTCGGTCAGTATTTATATGTATATATACGGGTGTATATATATACATATATATGTGGATTTCTAATATATCTTTGAGTTATAATAATTACATAAATGATATGTAGAAAATTTTGGATAAATTTCTGTGTTTAATTTGTAAAAAAGTGATTAAATTTAGATTGACAGTATGAATTCGGTCTAAATCGAAAAGCCAGAATGTTTTGGCATTGCTAAGAAGTTCATTAGAAGAAAAGAAAAATATAAGGAAAAATACTTTGGTATATTACCATTTAGCCCCAAAAGTTTTAGATAATTTTAGAGAGCCCCAAAGGTTTTAAATAATCACAAAGTGGCCCCAAGGTTTTAAGAAATTACAATTTAGCTCCTAAATGATTGTGGGAAATAATAATGTTGCCCCTAACGTTATGGGAAACTATAGTTGATCTTACATAATTTGAAAGATATTAGAAAAAAAATATTTAAATTGAGATTTTAAAGCATACTTTATTTTATGTTGAGAATTATGGAAAATAATTACTATGCATGTTTGAATCATATGAAATATAATTGATCATTGAATAGAGCATGCTTTGTTAATATCATGAATTATTGAAGAGAATTTTTATGTATGATTAAGCATATCATGTGCATGGGGTTAGAGTTGCATCATCCGGTTTGAAATTGTGATTATTAATTCGTTGATAGTGCCATATTAGTATTATTGATGTGCCGAGGCACGGGTTATATATGTGGACTGGATCCATGATTTTGAAAAAAATGTTAAAATGAGATTTTGAAAGTATCGAATGATCCTTAGTCGGTATAAATGACTAAAGTTTAGTCATTTAGAGCTGGGATGTTAGTTATGACATATAAGGTGAGTTTGGAGTGATAAAAGATGAGATAAAAGTGAGATAAAATGTGGATTCGTAATGCGTGCAGTGAGATAAAAAGTAAATAAATGTTGGAGGTTATTGGAGGTTATTGGAGAAACCTTGCACTCCAAATGGTGCCATAATTATGAAATTCTTTCCAGGTCGCAACTGAATCTTGATTGAACTAAGTAGATGCCTGACTATGGGTGCAACACGATTCCCTAGTAGAATGGCCAAGGAATGTAACACGATTCCCTTGAGTCTTACACTGGTGGGGGTAACTGTGTCTTACACCAGTGGAGGTGTAACACGGTTCCCCTGAGTCTTACACTGAATGGGGTGTAACATGGTTCTCCACTCAGTTTATATTATATATATATATATTGATATATACGTTCACCGTAAGTATAAACAGTATGGTTGGTGACCCTGCGTATATTGCTAAGCGTCACCCATATTAGAATAAGGTTGGGGATAGATAGAGATTTGAGAATGACTTAGCCATTGCATGTCATTACATGTGCATTATATATTATACGTTGGTGGATATTATTGTGAGTTATGTTTTATACTTGATTATTATTCACTCGTGCACACCTGTACGATCTTACCTACTGTGCAAGTTTGCTCATCCCATCCATATATTCAAGTGATTCGGCTAGAGCAGGGAATAGCCACTTGGAGATGAGTTAAGACTGATGGATCGGCCTATTAAGTTATTTTATTTATGTATGGATTGTTATATCTTATTTGTGCAACCCGGGGTGTGGGTCCCAGACTTATTATTAGTTAAGATTGTATAATTATTATGTTATTATGATAGTTTAAGCCTTAGATGGTGCCACCGGGGTATGACGTCAGATATATTGTGGTTGATATCATTTTTATTTATTTAGTATAGGAATGAGGGACGTGTTTAGTTACTCTGATGATTATGATGATGTCATGACTTAATTCTGGTATAGGTTTTATTTTATCATTAAGTAGTTCTCGTATTCCTGTACCGTCCATCTCAGACAATTAAGTTAGGGTTATGAAACAGACAGATCTTCATTTTTTCTGGTGGATCTAGTTCTCGGAGTCCTCAATCAAAGACCACGAAAAAGATAGTTTTATCAGTAATTGTTCATTTCATGAGTCTCATTGTGAGTTTCACTTTGTGAACTTTTCTAAAAGATGGACTTATTTGCAGTCTACTATGTGTAGAGATTATAAACTCGATCGCATTAGATATATTTGATTAGAAAAATGATATCAGGAGATAAATATATCATGAAATAGATAATAAGATTGAATATAATATGTGAGTAATTTTTTGCATGAAATCAATTTAAGATAAAATGTTAAATATTTGAATTTTTATGAAAAAGAAATTAAAAAAATAATAAATATACAATACCATTTGAGATGGTATTGTATATCCCAATTTTATAGAGCATATTACTCGAACTCAAAGTTAAAAAAATTAATTAATTAATTAAGACATTTCTAGTATCCAATAATTAGCAATTTAATCTTTCATATTTTGTGATCATGTTTTGAGGCTGGTTGGAGTCTCCAAAAAAATAATAAGAAAAAAAAAAACCAAAAATAAATTTTTTTTAGGACTTGAAATGTAAAAATTTATTTTAAAATGATGGTTAGATGTTTGTGATTGATATGATATATAGTTATTAAAAATTATATAGAATGACATGTGGTAAAATTTTACGGAGGACATTGAAAATTTTTGAAGTTTTTGAAATTTTTTAGTGCAAATGTCAGTATAACTTTTTCAAAAAATTTAGCAAAATTCTTTGGAATACACTAGATTAACTTGTTCCAACGGCTTATAGGACTATTTAAAAAAAAATGTTGAAATTTTTTGGAGTTTGAAAAAATTGAAATTTTTAAAATTTTTAAAAAATTTTTGAAGTTAGTTGGTATTCCAAACGATACCTCTATGACATAGTGATTGCCTCTATAATTATTTTAAGTGAGCATTTATTTGAATGGTTGTCACTATAAGTGTTTTTAACATGCTGAAAATGTTAGAAAATCTCTAAAAATTTCTGAAATTTTCTAAAATTCTCTAACACATTTTACCCTCCTTGTACTTCGTGAAATTTCTATAAAGTGGCTTTGTTTAGTTTGATGACAAACGTTGAAAAACATTAAAAAACACTGAAAATCTGTAAAAGTTATTTATTTTTTATCTCCTGTACAAATTAGGATTGTATAATTTTTTATCAAATTTTATAACTTTTTATCACTCCAAACACACACACACACACACACACACACACACACACACATATATATATATATATACATATCCCAAAAAAAATTTAGAAACTTCTATAAAAATTTTACCGACCCTAATAACATTCTTATAAACATCAATCACTTTTCTACAAATTTGAATATCTTTTCAACAATTTTTAAAAAATTCTGACATAAAATCATTCAAGTGGACCAAAAAAAACCAGTTCAAACATATTTAACTCCAAAAAATTAATGAAAAATAAAAAAGTTTTAATATTATTGACCTATAAAAATTATGGTTTAGTGACTGCGCATCAAATGCCAAAAAATTACATAAATCAAATTTTTCATTGTTTTTTGTTATTTTCAGTGCTTCAAACGCCCACTATATAAAAATAAGAATTAAGAAAGTGTTTGGAATTATAAAACTTAATATGAATTTATAAAATTTGTATTTTTGTAGTTCATCTAGGGATAAAAAAATTAAATTTTATAAAAATTTATAGAATTTTGTAGAGGGTGAGAATATATATATTTCTCCAATAGTTTCCATCACTTCCCAATAACTTTAACAAATGAGAGTAATATAGAATGAAGTAAGGAGTGCATTTCTCAATTTTTTTTTTGAATATAAAAAATAATATAAACTCGGAATTCCACATTAACGTGGTTTGTTTTGATTGGAAGACTGTAAGGGTGAGTGCAATTTTCGATGTAGAATGGACATATCTCTCATTAGATTTGATTTGATTTGTTTATATTTTTCCATATAGTCGTTGATTTTAGCTTTGGTTGTGAAAGAGACGACTGGAGCTTTTTTGGATAGTGTGAAATCATAGAAATACGAGCGCAAAAAAAAATGGACTTAAAGAAATTAATTTTATTTATTTTTATTTTTGCATTAAGAGAAAAAATTCACAAGTTAAAATAATTAACATTTCAATTTTTTTTTTTTGAAAAAAATTATTGTATTGTTATTATTTATTTTTAAGAAAAAAAATAATTTCACTGTAATTTTTGTTATATTAGTAAAAGCAATGTACAATTATTAACACACAATAAAAACTTTAATAAATAAAAATGAGTAATGATATTCTAACAAAAATTTTTCTCAAAATTTATTGTCAATAACTTTTACGAATTTTATTTACCAACAAGTTACATATTTATATAATAAAAAAGTACAATAATTAGAATTTATGATTTTTTAACTGTTAAATTTGCTCAATGATCAGAATTATTTTTTTTAACTCTATTTTATTTTTATAATCATTTCAAATGGAAGCACTCCCTCTTAGATTTTTCATATTTTATGAATACTTTTTTTTGTAAAAGTGTTAAATTTAAATTTTAAAAAATGTAATAATATTTTAATAAATAATAAAATCTTACACATATATATTTAATAAATACCTTAATCTCTTTTAATTGATAATTTTTATTTTTATAGATTATTTTTAAAATTTTTCAAATAAATTTATTCTACAAATTTATATTTGAACACTTTGTAAGCCAAATCGCAGACAATTCTTATTTTCCAAAAAGTTATGCCAAATCACAAACAATTCCTACTTACCAAAAGGTTAAGATAAGGGGATCCTGAAATTTTATTTTAATTTTAAGAATCTAAAATTAAGTTTAAACTTTTAAATTTATATGAGATTTCATCTAATAATCAATATTAAAATACTTTTATCCATTAAACAAATTTTCATAAGAACTGTCATATCATTTTAGCAATGAATCCGAGTAATAAATTATGGTAACTTATTTTTTTTATCGTTGTCATTTTTCTTTGTTAATTGAATTTCCAAATGACCTCAATTTAGTTGCCCTATTAAATGGTCATATAAAGAAAATATTCATACTTAAAATGCATTTAAAATCAATTAATTTTATACTAATTATTATTATAATATAATTTAACACAAAAAGAGTAGATATACTGCATCACAATAGATTTGAAATAATTATGTAGTAGATTTTAGAATTATTAATCATAAATATTAATTATTTAATTTATAGAATTTCTTTAATAAAATAGTTATTAATTTACTTATTCTTTTATTTTTGAAAAGTTTATCCTCAGAATTTCTTTATTTTATTTTAAAATCCACACTTACCCAAATAGGCCGATAATGTTTCATTAATTATTTTCTTTATAAAAAAATTCACTTTTGTTATTAATTAAAGAATTTCAAGGGTAAATCATGAAAAAATAAATTTTTTATAATAAATTATTGTATCTTAATGGACTTGACTGCTACACTAAAAATTATATATAATTTTGAGTTAAACAAAAAAAATAAATGATAGCCTAATTACGAATCATTTATATATTTAAAATTTAAAATTATTGATCATTAAAATAGAAAATTTATCTTAAAATTCATTTTACATAATTTTCTCATTTTACCAAACTCCGAAAGTAGAGGGTTTTGCCTATAATCTTTCATACTCTTAATTACAAAGGAACATCAACTTAATTAAAGAATTTAATAGTCCCAAATCTTCTAATTATTTTGAAAATAAGATAACTATTTAAATATAATGTTATAAAAATACATACTTAAATAAATTACATATATAGATATATATTTTCTTTTTCTTATTACATATATAGATATATATTTTCTTTTTCTTACTTTTCCATTCAAACTAAAATACATTTTCTACCTCTACTTTCTTTCCTTTCGCTTCTCTTATTCTTTCCTTTCTTGTTTCTTCAGTACCAGACATACAATAAATAATTAAAAGATTTTCCAAAAACGTTTTTAATTTTTTTAAAATAAAAACTAAGCCATGAAAATAAACAAAATTAAAAATTGAAATTAAAAATTAAGGTGGCATTTGATTTTTATTTTTTCTATTTTTTGTTTTTGTCTTTTTTTTTTTGTGGTTTCGAGGTTTTTGTTTTAAAAATATTGAAAACATCTTTGATTTGATATTTTTCATTTTTCTTATTTTGGGACTTTTCTTGTTTTGGGTTAAAAACCATTTTTGGTCATTTTTCATTGAGTAAATTACACCAACCTCCCCTAAACATTTGGATAATTATACTTAATATTCACAATATTTAAAAATTACACTGGTCTATCTTATTTTGAAATATTGTTAATATTGATCCTGTTTTCGATAAAATCAGTCATTAAATTTAATATAAAATGTCAAAATAATCAAAATTTTAAATATTTTTCTTATATTACCGCTCCTGTCACATTTCGTCAATTTACTTTAACAAAATTCTCAAAAAAAAAATGTAAAAACAAAAAGATTTTGATAATTTTTGTAAACAAAACTAATAAAAATGTGAGAGAATGGGGTATAAAATAAAAAAAATCTAAAATTTTAGGTGATTTTGATATACTTGTTTTGAGCCTATTTTTCATAATTTTGAAAAATAAGGAAATCAGCTCAAAACGTAATTGGTCACTTGTGTTTTTAAAATCTGTTTTAGAAAACAGAAAATGAGTTTATACATAAAATATAAAATGATAAAAAGTCATTTTGAGCATTTTTAACCTAAAATAAGAAAAATCTCAAAATATAAAAAACAGAAAATGTCAAGCAAAATACGTTTTTCTCCTTATTTTACGATTTTCAAAATATAAAACAAATAAAACAAAAACATAAAATAGAAAATAGAAATGTAAACCAAATGCTACCTTAGTTATTTAACATTTCCTAAAAACTTTTACTAATTTTTAATGGTTGATTTTATTAGAAGAATCAATATTAAAATCTATATTGTTAATTAGGGATAACCATATTGGCTGATCGGTCCTTACCCTATCCGATCTCCATCCTAAATGGGTATGGGATTCGGAGATTTTTTAGGGATCTAATAGGTTATGAGGATATTTTTTTAAAAAAATCGGTGATCGGGTAGGGCACGGGTTCTATCCACAACCCAGTACCCTACCCGATCCCAAAACAATTCCCAAATACCCTAATTAACTTTCATTAATAGCCTTAACCTTAAATCTGGAGATTATAATTTGAATTAATACTTATACAGTTATGCTTGAATTTGGAATTTAGACTTGATTTTTGGATGGTTACACTTGTAAAATTTTAAATTTTTAGAATTTGGACTTGATACTTAAATTTGTAATTTAAAATTTAGAATTTTCGTGTTTGTGTGTGTGTTTTTTTTATTTCAAGAACCTAACTCTCAACGAGATCCCTATTCCCCATTCGAGGCGGGGATGGGGGTAAAAACAAATCCTTAGTGGGAGATCAGCTAGGTTATGAAAATTGATTTGAGTTCGAAGTTCAAGTACGGAGATAGGCACACCCGTCCCCTACTTACCCCATGCCCATCCTTAACTATTATAGGGCAAACACTATGGTTTGGTGAAGTTTTTTTGTTTTTTTATTTTATTTTATTTTTTTGGTGGAGCCCTTTTTTTTGTTATAGGGTATGTTTGGAGTTAAAATAAAAAAATACAAAACTCTACAAATCACTACAAACACGAATTACGAGATAAAACTCTACTCACTGCACAAAACACGAGACATTAACTTTTATAAATTTATATCATTTTATACAACTCCAAACACCCTCATAATATCCTTTAACTCCTATAACTACTTATATTTCAATGGGAATAAAAAGTAATTTTTTTTGTAACAGCCACATACTTATATAATTTCACCTATTTATATTTTTGTTTATCTTAAATGCCCTTTAACTATCTACTAATTTGTAATTTTTTTTGTTTTAATACTCCTTAATTATGTATTGTTTACTTAAATAACTTTAACTATTTATTATTTACTATTTAAAACACTTTTGTTAATTTTTTTAATAATTTTATTGATTATCAAGATCAAAAAAAATATGAATGTGCATCGCGTGTACACTAAATCTAGTTTCAAAATAAAAGAAGCGAATATAATTTTTAAATGTTATGACCATTAAACGTAATTACTTAAATATTAAGAAAGAGGTTAATATAATTTAACCTTTTCCATTTTATATGTAATTATATTTTTTTTGTTTTATAAAATAGATTTTAAAAATATAAATGATCAGATATATTTCAAATTATTATTTTATTTTTAAAAATATAAACTGAAAAATGAATAAAAAACGGATATATCAAATACCCTAAAAAGAAAGGTAACAAAAAAAAAAAACAGAAGATTCTTACTTAAAAGAGCACAACCCGCAAGGAGGCCTCCAATGGTAGTATAAAAATAATTGACTCTTTTACAGTAAAAATAAATCTACACTTTCAGCACTCTATCACCACTCGGAAAGTAACCGACGGTAGCGATAATGGCGGTTGCGATGCCTTCTCGTCAGCTCTTCATCGACGGCGAATGGAGAGAGCCCGTCCTCAAGAAACGCATCCCTATCGTCAATCCTGCCACCGAAGAGATCATTGGTCTCTCTCTCTCTCTCTCTCTCTCTCTCTCTCTCTTTTCGATTTGTGCCTCTTTTGTCTAAATGATTTGAAGTTCAATTTTTTTGCAATTCTATCATTGTTCTCACTTCAGTTTGATTTTCTTCATGCTGTGTAATCATTTAAAATACGTATCTAACCTCTGTTTGGTATCCAATCATGGTTGATTAGAAAATCACTGCAACAAATTCGAAATGATTGTGTTAAGCGTAATGAGGTGGAGAGGCTTTGATTAGTGGGAAATTTTCCAATTTAGAGTTTATTTTTCTATATATATATATATATATATATATATATATATATGTTCGACGATTAACTGATGCAGAAGTGGTTTGAATTCGATATGTTGATCTTTGTTGAACTGTGTATCAGGGGATATTCCAGCAGCCACTGCAGAAGATGTGAACCTGGCGGTCGGTGCTGCTCGGAAGGCCCTTGGTCGGAATAGAGGGAAAGATTGGTCAACGGCTTCTGGGGCACATCGGGCAAAATATTTGCGTGCTATTGCTGACAAGGTACTCATTTGGATCAAATATCACTTTTGGTTTGTTTTGAAACTTGGAAGTTCTAAAGGTCTTACCTTTTGTGGTTTTGATGCCTCATTTTTATCCTGAAATTATTGACCAAGTTTGATGCCTGCTTATAATTGAATTACTCTTCTGGATCTGTTATTGAAAAGATTTTAGCATCTTTTGGAAAATAAAGGCAAAAAGGGGTTTAAAAAAAGAGGGGCGGGGGGGGGGGGGAGTTTTTATTACTGTTGGAGCTACACATGCTGGAAATAACGCCATAATTACAATTAGATCAAAATGATCTTGTGTTTAAGGAAACTTTATATAAGTTATTAAAAATTGCAATCTCTTAATGAACTATAGATAGCGGCATTTCTTTGATCGTTCATTAGAGTTTTAATGTTGTGAATTGGGGGACTCAAAATAAATTAAAAAGAATTGAAACTAAACATAAGAATCAATGCCTCATGGATGTTTATTAATTAACTCGGTAGAACAATCAAGAAAAAATAAATAAATAACAGTGAAAGGGTTTTTACAGTGTCACCTATTTTATGAGTGCCTGATGAGCGTATCTTTTGACTGAGGAAAATTCTGGTTGAACAGTGCACTTCTACCTTCAAGGTGTCAGCATTATGGGAGATAAACAAGAAAGGGTACACCTTACCACTTTCTTCTCAAGCTTGTCCTTGATGAGCTTTAAAATCCTTATTTAGCTATGTGTTATCCTGACTTCGTGGCATGGAATCTTGTATAGGATATGGTTTTTCATTTATCTTGTGGCCATCAATTAATCAAAGAAAACAACATAAATATGTTATGGTTCACATCTCTTCAGTTACTTCCATGAAAGATGAATATTATGTGTGTGGCATTTTCAAGCTAACCTATTATGTTCCCTGGCTTACTTTGCACAACATTTGGATAGGCTCTTTTGGTTGCATAGAAACATAGTAGTAACTTTTGTGGTTGCATAGAAAGTGGATTCTTAAATTATGCAGTTTTTTTTAGCAATATTAGACTTTGTGGTTATTTACTGCAGTAAAAAGCTCATGGTACTGTTTCTTTACCTTAATTAGCCTAGATTCATAGCAATGGATGCTGTTTTACTAGAGGTCTTTTATCCGAAACTAATAATTATTCATTTATATTAAAGTGCTTTGGAGGTTGATTGAATTCATGTTGCATTCCTGAAAACCAACTTTTTCTACCATTTGCAGATAACAGAGAGAAAGTCTGAACTTGCAAAACTTGAAGCAATTGATTGTGGAAAACCCCTGGAGGAAGCTGCATGGGATATAGTATGCCCAAGACTGATGGAAATATTATATTTTAATATGATGCACAAGTGGCTTATGTACTTGTCCATAAATGCAGGATGATGTTGCTGCATGTTTTCAGTACTATGCAGACCTTGCTGAAGGCTTGGATGCAAAGCAAAAGACTCCTGTTTCTCTTCCAATGGAGGCATTCAAGTGTCATGTTCTAAAGGAACCGATCGGTGTTGTTGGGCTGATCACTCCATGGTATTTGCCGCTTCCTTTTGTTCATTATATCTGATTTTATTTTCGTCTAGGCTTGTCACTTAATGATTGCATAAATGCATTTGTCTATAATATTGTCTTTAAGAATTGTTCTTTTTTGATTGCTTTGCTGTAATGGTGGAGATTACCAACTGTCACGGGCCTAATGTTTTCTTGCCTTAACCCGTGCGCCATTAACCATTTACCTTCTAGGCTTCATATTCTTTATGCATGGTTTCCAACATTGTCTGCTTTGACACTCAAGACTCTTATGTACTTATCAGTGGCTTCCTGCAACTTGTGATTTTAATGAGCTGAAATAATGATTTAGGCTAGCTTACATTCTTTTCTCTGATTTTCTCTGTGTTAACATAGCACTTTTACTGACATAAGAACCACAGCAGGTTGTCTTATTTAACATCCTTTGGTTATATATTGATATTCTGATTTTCACGGCTCCTTGCATGATTAATATTTGTTGAATACGTAGAAACTGAGCAGATGTTGCAGATGTTGGGTTTCAGTAACCTAACGCATCCCGTCGAAATGATATTTGGTGCTCTGGAGTTTATTGTATGGGGTCATTCTTTCATTGACTCATCTGTAATAGATGGTTACTAAATTGAAATCTATGCAGCACAGACACTTCATAAGAGAACTTTTGTTTCTGTCGGGCAAAGCTCTCATGTTAACATCTCCTTTATTTTTCATGGACAATGTGAAAGGTGTGGTTTCTTAGCAGGTCACTGTAGTTGCGGGAGACAGTACTGGAGATGTTATAAATTCTCTGTCATATCTTTTAAGCTTCATCTTGAAAGCTATGCCATTTATTATTAAAAAGGTAGTTATATAATCTAATTAAAGAATTAGATAGGCTAAATGAAAAGTATCTAGAAATGCTGTAGACAAGTGTGAATTTTGTTCTGCTTTAGGATTTCCGTGCAGACATATGTGTTTCATTGTCCCTCTTCACGGTTAATGCGGCTATTGGAGTGCAAACTATTGAGTTATCTATTGATTTAGATAATATTCTGCTGCATTACATTGTAGACGCTATAAAAGGAGTTTGGATATTTTTGGTCTTTTTATCGGGATTATGAGCCATTGCTTTGGCGTCCATGCATGTTCCACAATTTAGACACTTAACCCAGGCTGGCAAGCATCTGCATAAGTTTCTCAAATCTTGCTATTCTTGGTATGGTGGGTGATGCTTGTTGAGTGGATCGTCTTTCTGGATTTCTGTTACAGTACTGATTGCTGTTGTGGCTATTGTGAACAAGGACTTTGGTGCCTCATTAACTTGCCATTTTTTTGCAAGGAATTACCCTCTATTGATGGCTACCTGGAAAGTTGCT
>QLOD02000033.1:23235637-23251282 GCA_003260245.2 Sideroxylon spinosum | reverse complement strand
GATCAAAATGGTCATATAGCGCGATATTCACTTGAGGAGGAAACTTGCACTCTTTTTGGGCAAGCAAATGCACGCATTTGTGCACAGCCCCAAGGAATGTGCAACTGAATTTAAAAAATAAATAAATGAAAGTTTATAATTATTGTTGTTATAAGTTTGTGTCTTGAAAGCAGTTTTTGTACAACGTAGCTTATAGCTAATCCTCCCTATAATTCGCATTTTAAGATTTATATATTAAGTTGCTTTTTTTTTTTTTTTTTGATAGAGTGTGATGATATTCACATAGCAATAAATCATTAGATTAGAGCATATTTAGTGGTATAATATTGTATCAACAGTATCAGTTTATCTGGATAACCAATTCAAGATTAGGGGGAACTTGTCTTATAGTGGAAGTGCACTGTAGGCTCTCGATTCTCAATTTAAAGGGTTTTGTTAACTTATTTATTATTTAAAATAACAAACGACAAGAATTTCAACAAAAATCTCTCTCACTGTTAAGGTCAGAATCTGTACCCCAAATATATTGCTAAAGAAAGAAGTGGCAACAACCTCTTCTCCAAGATCAGTGGTGAGCAATCCTACTCAAAATTTTTCTGCAAAGCCAGTGGTGGTATCACAAAATGCCACTTTTTTGTCACAAACCCAATCTAAAAAATCTCAATATTTCGAAGAAGAATATAAACAAAATTTATCAATTTTTGCACCAAGTTATAAATTCCTTCTAGAATCTTTACTTTAGGGAGTAATTTTATTACTTCCTCATCAAAGCTCAAACACTACCTTGACTGCAATGATTCAACCCAAATTAGCCATTCCACCTGTCAAATCATCAAGTTTATTCCTTTAAGCCTTTTGAGGCCAAATACCCTAATCAATCCCATAAATTCTCAAAAATTTTATTCCTCAAACCTTTAATTACTGGGATTACCAAAAAAATCTGGACCAATGCTTTCTACTTCAAAAACAAGTTAGGAAGGCACTCATGCAGTAGCGTAGCTATTCAGAAGCAAGGGGGCACGTGACTCCCCTCAATTTTATATGCAAAATTACAAAAATACCCCTAGGTTAATTAACTTATTCAAAATTTGCCATCAGCAGCCTTCTTTCCTACTTAGTTATTCCAAACGTTTACAGCAACCGTAGACCCGCACGCAGCACAGCTAAAGCTGCTGAAATCTCTCATCCGGGTGTCTTTTGTCTTCTCTCTTCTCTCCGTAACTTTGAGTGGCGTTTGTTTCTTTCTCTGACTCAATTAACTTAGCGATTTCCAGCCAACTAAGTAAGCAGTTTAATTTTTTTTTTTTTTCAATTCACTTTTTGATAAAATTTTGATTGAATTTGGTGGTTAAATTTTTGTTTAAATTTTCTTTATGTTAATTTTTGTTTAATGTAAGTTTGAAACAACTTTTAATTTCTATTAGTTTTAGTTCAAAATAGACTATTTCACATCACCCGTTTCCAGTTTAATGTTCAAAGTTTCGATGTTGAAATTGTCAACTTCTTCTTATGGTCATTTAGGGTAAAAAAAACAAAAACAAAATGCTAATTGTAGCTTTCTAGGTAGGTTCAGCGGCCTTGTTGTTTAACACAACATTTTTGTTTAAATTTACTTTATGTCAATTTCTGTTTAATGCAAGTTTAACACAACTTTTAATTTCTATTAGTTTTAGTTCAAAATAGACTATTTCACATCACCCGTTTCCAGTTTAATGTTCAAAGCTTCGATGTTGAAATCATCAACTTCTTCTTAAGTTAAGTTAAAAAAAAAAAAAGCGCTAATTGTGGCTTTCAAGTTAGGTTCAGCGGCCTTGTTAATTTTTGTTTAACTCAACATTTTTGTTTAAATTTGCTTTATTGTTAATTTTTGTTTAATGCAAGTTTGATACAATTTTTAATTTCTATTAGTTTTAGTTCCAAAATTGATACAAATTAATTGTAAAAATCAGTTTTGGCTATTCATTAGAAAAAAAAAGAATCAAAAAGAAAAAATTTCTCCAAAAATAGCGGCCTTGTTGTGTTGGTAGTTTTGGCATATAGATATGTTTATTTGTATATAACTCAACATTGTGAGTGTTGTTTTTTTTTTTTTTTTTTTACGCAAATGAACGGTTTTTGGCATTTGGGTATGTTTGTGTGTGCATTTGGAAAGATTGAAAATTGTGAGCCTAGTCAAGCTAGCAAACCAAAAAACATTTAAATGATTTTAATTTTAATTTCAATTTATTGATTTTATTTCCTTAACCTTATTTTTGTGTTATTTTCTAAAAACTAGGATTAAAAAAAATTAAAGATGTGCCACCAAATTTTGTATATATATATATTTTTAGCCTTTCTTTTGGTTTCCTTGACTTCTTTTTTTTTTTTTTCTGTATCTTCTATTTCCCAAACCAAAATTTGAAGAATATAATCATAAAAACTAAAAAAGAAACATGTTTATGATAAATAAAGAATGATGTTGAGTTATGTGATTAAATAACTTAATTTGTTTGTTTATTTTTTTAATTCAATGTGATTTTTTTTTTTTTTTGTATAAATATTGCATTTGTTAGTTACACCCTACCTTAATTTTTTAATTTTATTTAGTATAGTCTTAATTTAAATTTTTTTTCTAGAGATACGTTGAGATTTTATAAAAGAAAAAGTGATGATGAAGAATCATCTCCAATGAATTCCAATGATCCTTTAACAAAAATCTCCTTAGAAAAGCCACCATTAAGTAGTGAATCTTCAAGAAAGAAAAAAAAACCATGTGGAATCCGAGGAGAATAGCCAAAAAAGTAATCATGCAAAATTCAACTTCCCTGAACTTTTATCTGATCTAGGAGAATGGCCTAAGATTGTTGAATATGATCCCAATATTCGTGAAATGGTTTGTAGAAAATACTATCATAATGGTTCTTGCCAATCTCGTAAACATGAATTTCCACAAAGAGATTTCAATGGGAAGTTAAGAAGGTTTTCAATCCTTCGTGGTTTGATGAATTTAAGTGGTTGGAGTATAGCGTATCAAAGGATTCTGTAGTTTGCCTTTATTGTTATCTTTTTAAGAATGAGTGTGGAGATCAAGGGGGTGGTGATGCATTTGTTACTGAAGGTTATAGGGATTTGAAGAAGAAAGACAAGCTTCGCAAACATGAAGGAGGAATTAATAGTTCTTATCAACAAGCTTGGAGTAAATGGCAAGATTTGATAAATCAGAAACAACATATTAAACCAGTTTTGGTAAAATGACAGATGAAACAAGGATTGATTATAGAGTTCGACTTAATGCATCAATTGACTGCATTAGATTCCTTTTAAGATAGGGACTTCCACTTCGTGGGCATAATAAGTATGATGGTTCAAACAACCAGGGAAATTTTCTAGAGCTTCTAAAATTCCTTACAGATCATAATGAGGAGGTGAGAAACGTTGCACTTAAAAATGCTCCTGAGAATCTTAAGTTAAACCGCCACAAATTCAGAAGGATATTGTTAGAGCTTGTGCATTTGAAACAACCAATGCTATAATTAGAGAGTTTGGTAATGAATTTTTTTCTGTTCTCCTTGATGAATCTTGTGATGTGTCAACAAAAGAACAAATGGCCGTTGCTTTGAGATTTGTAAGCAAAAGAGGTTGTGTGGTTGAACGTTTTTTAGGCGTGAAGCATGTAACTAGCACAACTACTCAATCACTTAAAAATGCACTTGAAGAGTTATTTTCTGCACACGGATTAAGCATATCTATGTTACGTGGGCCAGGTTATGATGGGGCAAGTAACATGCAAGGTGAATTTAATGGACTGAAGACTCTTATCTTGAAAGAGAATGAGTGTGCATATTATGTGCATTGTTTTGCTCACCAGGTTCAACTAGCTCTTGTTGCAGTGGCGAAGAACTATATCCTTATTGCCACACTCTTCCTCTTGATTTCTAATATTTTTAATGTGGTTGGATCCTCATGCAAGTGATGGGATGCTTTACGAGAGACACAAGTTACTCGAATTATTGAAGGCTTGGAAAATGAAGATATCACAAGCGGGTGAGGCTTGAATTAAGAAATTACTCTTATTTGACCCGTGATACACGTTTGGGATTGCATTATGGGACTCTTATGAGCTTGATTAACATGTTTGCCTCTATAATTGATGTGCTTGATGTGATTGTGGAGGAGGGAACTAATTCAGATCAAAAGGCTGAAGCATTACGTTTACTAAAAGCGATGCAATCCTTTGAGTTTTTGATTACTTTACATTTGATGAAATCAATATTAGGAATAACAAATGATTTGTCCCAAGCACTACAATGAAAAGATCAAGCTATTGAGAATGTCATTATTTTGGTTGACATTTCTACGAAAATGCTTCAAGTGATGAGGGAGAATGGATGAAATTTTTTGGTGGAAGAAGTCTTTGCTTTCTGTGTGAAACATCATATTAGTATTCCTAGTATGGATGATTTGTATGTAGTTCAAGGAAGATCACGTCGTAAAGCTGAAGAAATGACGAACTTACATCACTACTGTGTCGAGTTATTCAATACCGTCATAGATATGCAATTGCAAGAGCTAAATAGCAGGTTTAATGAGGTAAATACTAAATTGTTACTTTGTGTTGCATGCCTAAATCCATCCAATTCATTTGCTGCTTTTAACAAGCAAAAGATGATTCAATTAGTCTTAATTTTACCGAAAAGATTTTTCAGACATTGAGCTTTTGGCGCTTTCGGATCAACTTGAAATTTTCATTATGGATATACGCTTGAATATTGAGCTTTCAAATTTAAAAGAACTTGGTGACATTACTCAAAAGATTGTTGAAACTAGAAGAGACGTGGCATATCCATTGGTTTACAAGCTCTTAACTTTGATCTTGATTTTGCCCGTTACAACTGCTACAGTCGATAGAGCATTCTCTGGTATGAAAATAATGAAGAATCGACTTCGTAACCGAATGGATGATGAGTTGATGAATGATTATTTGGTTGTATATATTAAAAAATATATATTTAGTAGCTTGCCAAATGAATATATCATGAATTATTTTCAAAATATGAAAAATCATAAGGGTTAATTATAAGTTAAATTTTAATGTCAAGGAGAGTGTTTAGCTTTTGTGTTACTTACTTTTGAGTTCTAATACAAAGTATGCTCTTGTGTGATTTTATATACATTATACCTCCCTTTACAAAAATCCTAAATCCGCTCCTAAATGGATGTTTTGCTTCAATACAAAATTTGATTCAAACAACATCTCGACATGGTTTGTCCAACGGTGGGAATGTTCTGGACTACTTTAAGATATTCTTCCTCATCAAGGAGAAAAATGATTCAAACTCTTTAGAGATAAATTTGTTTGTCCTAAAGAATACCCAAAAACTATATTTCCAAGCCTATTTTATTTCTTTTCCTAATTTTCTCTATCTTTGATTATGTCATGGGATTTTACTATCCTAAACTTAAGACCTCAAGATCTAATTCTAGGAATAGGTTACTTTGCAAGAAGATTCAATGTCAAATGGTGGGATCAATTCAGTATTGAAAATGTTACACCTGAAGCAATCTCACAATTTATATTCAGTATAAGTTGAAACATATCCAAACTTGCCATTGCCAAAGCCAAAAAACAACTCAAGCAATAATTATTGGAAGTTTTATCCTCCATTTCTAACAAAAAAGAAGATAAAGATTCCTAGATCTTCTCAATTCCTGAATCAGAAGACTCTATTGCTTTAACCAAAGATCATGAAAATGACTGTTTAGCAACTCTTTCACTAATGCATCAAGCATCTCCAACTCGAAATTCTGCAAAGGCCAAGGTAAAAAATAAAGAAAATGTTATGTGTGGCTCCAAATCCCTCATCGAAAATAGGGAATAGGAAACCTAATATAATGAAATTATAAATTAAAGTTTGTCCCACATCGAAAGTGAAGACTAGGAGACACTACCCAATGGTCCAATAAATTAAGACATTTTAGCTTGGTTTTATTCATCCGAGCATTTGTAATCTTTTCTAAGCATTTGTAAGCTTGGTGATAGTGGATTGATCTTCAACGTCCGAGGAGGTAGGTAATATTTAGTAAATATTATTAAATTTTGTATCTTCTCTTTTCTTTGCATTATTTGTTTTATTTTTTGACATTATTTCCTATTTAGTATTTTGTTTACTATTATGTGGATTATTCTGAGTGCCATATTGTGTAGGTAAATCACCTGCTTTTGCAACAATTGGTATCAGAGTCAAGGTTGTTGAATTAATATTTAATATATATGTGTATGTCTAGGAAAGTTTTGTCTAAAGAGGTTGGGTTTTAAGTGGGACCGGTGCGACCCTTAAATCTTTCTTGGGAACTTTTCTGGTGTACTTTTACAAAATCTAAGGTTCAACTTTGGTTTGTGAAAATTGCTGAAAAAATGGCAAAAGCTTTGTCATCTACACTAGCTAAGGTTATTATGACTAATGCAAAGTATGAAGTTAAGAAGTACGATGGTCACAACAATTTTGGTTTGTGACAATGTGAGGTGTTAGATCTTCTTTATCAATAAGAGTTAGATGTTGCTTTGGAAGAAAAGAAGTCAAAGAAGTTGAATGATAAAGAATGGGAAAGGATTAGTTGCCAATCATGTAGAACTATTTGATATTGTCTCAGCAGGAAATAGAAGAATCCTTTCATGAAAGAGACGTCTGCAAGTAAAATGTAGAATAATTTGGAGAATAAGTTTATGAAGAAAAACTCTGAAAATAAGCTTTATTTCAAGAAAAAATTATTCCACTTCCAGTATCAGCCAGGTACCTTTATCAATGATCATGTTGCTGTTTTTAATAAAATAATAGTAGATTTGTTAAATTTGGATAGGACTATTGAAAATGAGGATTAGTCTTTGTTTTTGTTAGCTTCCTTTCCTAAAGAGTATGATCACCTTATCACAACCCTCTTACGTGATAAGGATAAGGTTACATTTGATAAAGTATACAATTGTACAATACTGAAATCAGGAAAAAAGATCAAAAGGAGCATGGGTACAATATAGGAGAGGCATATGCTATTAGAGGCCAATCTCAAAATTGTAAGTCCACTCAAAGAGGCAGATCTCAGTCAAAAGGAAGACCTGCTAAAGATGAATGTGCTTTTTATCACGAGAAAGGGCATTGGAATAAAGATTATCCAAAGTTAAAGAAGAAAGGAAAGAGCAAGGTAGTTTGTGACATATGTGTAGCCAAGTGTGAAGATGAAAACTCTGATTTTACAGTGGTTAGTCTACCTTTAATTTCTTATTTTGATGAGTGGATTTTGGATTCTGGATGCACCTATCATATGTGGTTCATCAATTTTGAAGAATTTGATGGTGGAGTTATTTTTAGGGCAACGACAGCTCTTGCAAGACAATCAGGATAGGTTCAATCCGTTTGAAGAATTATGATGAATTAACTAGAATTTTAACAGATGTTCGAAGCGTACCGAGTTTGAAGAAGCATCTCATCTCTTTAGAAGCTTTAAAAGTAAAAAATTTTCACTTTGTCTATCAGAGATAGAGTTCTCAGAGTTACTTTAAGCGCACTAGTGGTGATGAAAGGTACAAAGAAGAATAATTTATACTACATTCAATGTAGTACATTTATTAGAACAGCAACTATAGTCTCTAAGAAAGATGTAAATAAAGAAATAACCATGTTATGGCACATGCGACTTGGTCATGTAGGTGTGGAAGTTTTGTAAAATTTGAAAAAATATTGCTTATTAAAGGGTGCAAAGACCTAAAAATTAGATTTCTGTAAGCACTGTGTCATGGGAAAGCAAACAAGAGTAAAGTTTGGCCCCGTTATCCATAATACTGAAGATCTAATGTTTGGGGCCTTCTAGAGCAGCATCATTGGGAGGAATGCATTACTTTATTACATTTGTTCATGATTATTCTAGAAGAGCTTGGATATATCTAATGAAAACTAAAGATAAAGTGTTCGGAGTTTTTCTTAAATGGAAAAAGATGATTGAGACTCACACAAGGAGAAAAAATAAAGAAGCTTAGAATAGATTATGATGGTGAAGATAAATTTTATTCGTTTCTTAAAATCTATCAAAATGAGGGTATTGTGCGACATTTCACAGTCAGATAAACACCATAGCAAAATGGGGTGGCAGAACACATGAATCAGACTTTGTTAGAGAAAGTTCGGTGTATATTGCTTAATGATGAGTTAAGCAAAGGATTTTGAGTTGAGGCAGCGACTTATACATGCTATCTCATTAATCGATTACCATTAGCTGCAATTGGAGACAAAATACCTATGAAGGTATAGTCTGGAAAACCTTTTAATGATCATGATTCCTCACATGTATTTAAATCTATTATTTATTATCATGTTAAGGAGTCTAAGTTGGATCCGAGAGCCAAAAAAGCAGTGTTCATGGGAATTAGCTCAAGTGTGAAAGAATATTGCTTTTGGTGTCCTAATTCAAAGAGAATAATCTTTAGCTTGGATGTTACATTTGATGAGTCTACCATGTTAAAAAAGATAACACTTGAAATTTTTGAAAATCTAAAAAAGATCAATGGTGTTCAGCAGCAGGTAAAGAGTGTTTCGCAATAGGTGGAGTTAAAGAAAACTATAATTGGGCCTACTGATGTCCACATTCTAGTGGTAAAGGAGGATGTCAAATAAGAAAAGGTAGATGTTTCAACCCAAGAACCTCCACAGCAACCGAGATCAACTGCACTTGACAGGCCATGTCCAAAAAGTAAGAAACTTGCTCGTTTCCTTGATATAGTGGTGGCTTATACACATCCAGTTGTCAATGATGTTCCTTCCACCTATTGAAAAGCAATAAAAAGTTCAAAAAATGAGAAGTAGAAGAGAGCAATGGATGAAGAAATGCAATCCATTCAAAAGAATCAGACTTGGGAGCTAGCTCAACTACTAAAGGAGAAGAAAGCAATTGGGTGCAAATGGGTATTCGGGAAGAAAGAAGGATTTTTTGACAAAACAAACTTTTGTTATAAGGTAAGATTAGTGGCAAAAGGTTATGCTCAGAAGGAATGAGTTGATTATAATGATTTATTTTCTCTAGGCATTAAGCATTCTTCCATTCGGATTCTATTGGCCTTGGTAGCATAATTTGATTTAGAACTAGTTCAACTTGATTTGAAAATTACATTTTTACATGATGATTTGAAAGAAGAAATCTATATGTCTCAGCCAAATTGATTCAAGATTACTAGAAAATAAAATTGATTTACAAGTTGAAGAAATCACTGTATGTGTTGAAACAAACTTTAAGACAATGGTACAAGCGATTTGATCGGTTCATGATAGGGTTGAAGTACACTAGAAGCAAATTTGATCACTGTTATTTTCGCAAGCTACATGATAGGTCTTCTATTAATCTACTCTTGGATGTGGATGATATATTGATAGCTTCGAAGAGCCAAAAGGAGATTGAAAATTTGAAGACTCTTCATGTAAATTAAAAGTTTGAAATGAAGGATTTGGGAAAAGCTAAGAAGATTCTCGGCATGGAGATAAGCAGAAATCGAAAGAGAGGCAAGATTTGTTTGTCCCAAAAACAATATCTAAAGAAAATGCTAGAATATTTCGGTATAACAGAACAGTCAAAATCTATGAGTACCCCAGTTGCTCCTCACTTTAAGTTGAGTTTAGCTTTATCTCCCAACACTGATGAGGAACATGAGTTTAGGTCGAGAGTTCCTGATTCAAATGCAGTTAGTAGCTTAATGTATGCTATGATATGCAAAAGACCCGACATTTCATAGGTAATTGGACTTGTGAGTAGGTATATGCATACTCCTGGAAAAGAACAACAACAGGCTGTGAAATGGATCTAAGATATCTTCTGAACACCATAGATATTGGTTTGGTATTTGAACGTGATGATACTCTAGGTCAGTGTATGGTTGGATATGTTGATTTTAATTACGTAGAAGATTTGGAAAAACGTCGATCAACTACTAGTTATGTGTTCACTCATACTAAAGCACCGGTAAGTTGAAGATCTATTTTGCAGTCTACGATTGCTCTGTCTATAAGAAAAACAGAGTATATGACAGTTATAGAGGTAGCAAATGAGCCAATTTGGCTACAAAGGTTTCTTGAAGCCTTGGGAGTTATTCAGTAATAGGTTGACAACCAGAGTGCAATTTATTTTGGCCAAGCCTATCATGCACAGACGAAACATATCAATGCTAAGTTTCACTTTATGTGAGAAATAATTAAGGATGAGCAAATACTGCTTCATAAGATTGGGACTACTGAGAATCCTACTGATATGATGACCAAGATAGTGACTTTAACCAAGTTCAAGCATTGTTTAAATTTGGTCAATGTTTTGCAAGTTTGAAGATTTATTGAAGGCACTAATCATGTGAATTTTTTACCAAAGTGGAGATTGTTATGTGTAGCTCCAAATCCCACATTGAAAATTGGGAATAGGAAACATAATGTAATGACCTTATAAATTAAAGTTTATCTCACATCGAAAGTGGAGACTAAGAAACATTACCTAGTGGTCCTATAAATAAAGGCCTTTTGACTTGGTTTTATTCATCCAAGCATTTGTAAGCCGATCTAAGCATTTGTAAGCTTGGTAAAAGTGAATTAATCCTTAGCGCCCAAGGACGTAGTTAATATTTACAGAATCTCGTTAAATTTTGTATTTTCTCTTTTCTTTGCATTATTTGTTTTATTTTCTGTAATTATTTCCTATTCGGTATATTGTTTACTATTGTGTGGCATTATTCTAGGTACCATACTGTGTAGGTAAATCACCCACTTTAGCAACAGAAAAAGCAAAAAGGTAAAGACGCATACTACAGGGATTAATTCAAAAAGAAAAACAAAGTATAATAGATTAGCATCCAATAATTTTGTGCTAGCATCCAATCCTAGCTGACATCCGCCAAGAAATAATGTAACAAGTAGGTATCCAGCACTCCATAAAGTAAGAGCACTCAAGGAATAATACAACAGCAGACATTTAGCACTCAAGAAATACTGCAACAGCAGGCATCCAACACTTAATGAAACAAATAGCATCCAATGTTGTCAAAAGATAATGAAACAACTAGACGAAGAATTCAGAAAATAAACAAAAAAATTCATCAATACAAGAACCAACAAGGACAAGAAGTTATAGCAAAAAATTAAATTTAATATTCACTATTTGCCTAGCTTTTTTAAAGTTTTAATAATTATACGCCAATCAACAAAAGGCCAAAGCTGAAGCAGGGCCTTGTCTATAAACAAAAGACTCATCATTCACATTTAACATCTCTCAATTCAAGATCAAAACATCTCTCTTTTTCTCTCTAAACAAGGCTCGAATTACTGTCAAGTCGTCCATACTTGTAAGTTTTCCTTTAAAGTATTTTGTATCAAAATCTATATTTAATTTGCAAGTTTAACTTTTAGTTTCAATTTTGTTCTTTCAAAATATATAGTTATAAAGAAGGTTTTTTAACTTCCATTTTTTCTCTCTCTCCTATTTACTATTGTTAGCTATTTCAATATTATATCCTCTATTAATTCCACTTTCCTTTCCTTTCTTTTCCTTTCCTATCTTCTTTTTTTTTTTTTTTTTTTTTCCTTCTTCTTTATATCCTAAAATTTTTTTATTATGTACAAGTTGTTGTAAATGGATAGTCTAAATTTGGAAAAATTATAAAGAAATGAACTTATTATGAAATAACTTCATTTTCATAGGTACAATTTTTGAAACTCATAAAATAAAAACCTTAGAAATTTAAATTTCAAATCCATGAACTTTATCTTTTTAACTTAAAAAATAAATAAATAAAAACTCCCAAAAGCTCTTACCCTCTTCTCTTCTCAAAAATCCTAAATTGAAAAAGAAAAAAAATGAATAAAATGAGAAGAAGAAGTAAAAAATGGTAGGTCCATTCAATACTACTCTCTAGATAGGTAAATGTGTGTATATATTAGTTATGTTTAATGATATTTGTGATTGTCAATGATATGTATATGGGTTTAGATAGGTAAATGTGTGTATATATTAGTTATGTTTAATGATATTTGTGATTGTCAATGACATGTATATGGGTTTATATATATATATATATAGAGAGAGAGAGAGAGAAAGAGCGCGCTTGTGGTTGAATATTAACATGGAGGGAGGCGGTTTTGTTGTTTTTGAAATGCTATAACTTGGCATTGGAGAGCTTAAGCTGCACTAAATGGAATCATACACGTGCAACTGAATTTGCACTAGATACAACTAATTATGCATCATAGTACCTAATACAACTGAATTTGCACAAGATACAGCTTCTATTCAAATATAGATACTCTAATATTGTTACTCAACATTTTTACATTAGTATTATTAAGTGTGAATAACACAAAAATTCATTATCCTTTAGAAATAATTTTGCCTATGCAACTTACAATTGCAATCTAAATGACATTAAGTGGTGAACTTGATTTTACCTAAGTGCAACTAAAGCTGCACTGAGTGCAATTGATTTGCACCAAGTGCAATTGATTTGCACCACGTGCAATTGATTTCTATTCAAGTGTAACTAATCCAATAATATTATTCAACATTTTTTAATCAAAATTATTACGTGTGACCAACTTAAAATTTCATTTCCATTTTGAAATTATTTTTCTCATATAACTTATGATTAGTGAGTGGTGAAACTAATTCCATCAAGATACAACTATGATTGTACTATAACTGTGGTGAAATCTCAACTAATTTTCTATGTCCTCCTTAATTAGTATTCTATTTCGATTGTTTTGCACCTTGATTTGTAACGGTGTATTAATTGAGACCATTTTCTTTATCAGGTCCCATCTTATTTTTTTTCCTGTTTTTCACTAACACTTTATTAGAAAAGATTCCTCTCATAAAATTAGTTTGATTGTAAACTAAAAATTAATTTGATTTTGTAAATAAAATTTTGTGTTTGGAATACACATTTGAATTTAAGAATTGATTTGAATTAAATTGATTTAAGAGAAATGCTAAATTTGATCTCATTAGTAGAAAAAATAAACATTGATGAAGGACATAACTGCTCAAACTGAGCATACGCCGTTCAATCTGGATGTAACTTGACGAGCAATGTGTTCTAGCCATTTGGGATTTGTAGGAACAAATCGCATAGGAATTCGAGTTACGGATCGCCTGAAATGGCCTCGAGTAGGTTTATTGTTTTCATTTCTTTAAATATAAAGTATTATAAGTTAATTTTTTGCTTTCAAATTTAAAGTACCAAAATTTTATACGTTATTTTCGATTAATCTTTATCGATTTAATTTTTTTGTTAATCACTTTCAAGTTTGATGGGTTCTTCTATGGTTTTGACTCTGACCCTCCTACGAAGATATTTTTTATTATCTTTTGTAAAATTAATGTAATAACTATTTGAAAAGTCATCCTTTGTAAATGATTATGCTTTTTTGGATAATCTAATTTCTCGTAGCATGATTTATTCGAATATTCAATTAAGGATGTGTGAACGTACATGTTTGGTTGTATGAATATAGAGGTTTTTAGTGGTTTTAGCATAAAATATGCAGGGGTACAAGGGGAAAAAACCCAATATAGACGACCGCTTGGAGGCGGTCATCTAAAGCCTTTTAGGCAGTCATTAAAATATAAAAGCCGACACTCCAAGGCGATCGGCAAACAGAACACTGAATATACAAGTCAACCGTTTTGGACGGTCGAGACATTTCATGATTGCCTTAAGCGGTCGTGTAAAATCTTTCTCGACCATGGCAACCACAACCGTCAGCAAGCGGTCGGCTATACTATAGACGACCACCTCACGGCTTTAGACGACTACCTAAGGCAGTCGAGCGTTTCTGCCTTTTTAGTAGTGATAAATCTATAAACTTAATTGGCTTTAAAAATAATAAAATGTCATCAAATTCCATTATTTTGAGTTGAATTTCAATGGTATAGAAATTTTAAATTTAAATTATGAAATTAAGTTAAATCCAACTTATAAAATTTTATTTGGATTCCAAATAAAAGAATTAATGAAAATTCTTACTAAATCAAATCAATTCCCATCAAATCTATTATTCCAAAAGTATAAACGATTTCATATTATACTTTCACTTCCAATTTTTTTATTTCAATTCTATTTTAAATGTGTACTAACCGACTATATCATTCTATTTTTGTTTTTTTTTTTTCCCCTTTTTTATGATTTTCTATTATAATTTTGTTTCTCCGTCTCTTATTCCCATTCTATTTTAAAAAGTATATTTTAACTATATCATTTTATTCTCTATGTTTTTTCTCTCATTGTTTATATATGTATGTATATGTATATATTATTTTTTAGCATAAATAAATATACATATAAAATTTTAAGAAATACAATTGCAAACTCTAGATTATAATAAATTAATAAAATAATTAATCGATGATAAGTACTATTAAATAACTTTGATACAAAATATAATTAAGGTACATTTGACCATTCATTTTACTTACTAAGCGATCAAGTATAAGAAATTTCAATTACACAACCTCCATAACATTTTTTTAAATATGTATGTATATTTCTAAATAAATTTTTATTTTAAAAATGTAATAAAGAAATATGGAAGATATATAAAAAAATGGGGGAAACTAAATTGGAAAGAAATTTTAAATCGGAAACTATAATTATGAAGATAAATATCAAAAAGGAAATTACAAATTTTTTTTTAACTACAATTAAGAGGAAAAAGACTTCAAAAAGGTCTTTTTTATTAATAAATGTGTCACATTCCCTTTGTAATTTATCCATTAAATGATTTGTTTTAGATAACATATGTTATTTATTCAGTTGAAAGAAAGAAAAAATGAAATCTTTTAAATTAGTTAGCAAAAAAAAGTAATTTTGTTATCAAAATAATGTTGCATTTCACATCTTAATAATTATTGCCCTAGTAATATCATCACATTTTTTGTTTTTTTTGGTTACAACTCTATATAGTCATTGTTAGTTTAAGATTTGTTTAACAAAATTATCAATTTTCAATTTTTATGTTTAGTTTTAAATTTTTAATTTTCATTTTTATAATTAAAAAACAAAAACTTATAAACACGTTTTGTAAAAATAATGATTGATTAATAATTATAATATTAGAAGGATAATAAACAATAAAGTGATGACCAACTATAGGGATAGTCCGAGATGAATAACCAACGGCAATGACCTAAAATAGCTGACAACCATACACTTATGAATTCTATTAGATTCAATTTAATATTCGCCAAAATAAATACATTAACATTAGTGACGACCTCATTAATAAAAATATCAGTACTGTTGAGACTTTACATCTATTCTTAAGTCTAATTTAACTTCATATTGGTATATTCTTCTATCAATATTAAGGAGAAATCAGATTAAAAAAAAAACCCTAGATCTGAATTCCCAAAATTAAGGAGAAATCAGTAGTCTCATTTTGCACCTATGCAAATCTTTATAGATGCACATTTTTTAGTTTAAAGAGTTCAAACCGAGAAGGTTTCAGTGATGAAACTTCCCAATGAAATCAACCCATACAACAGTCATTGTTTGATGCACTGATCAGTCCACAACAGATAAGGCATGAAAAATGGGAACTTGCATTCAAATTACAACAATGGATAAAGGTTGACAATGGACATCCTTGAAGTAGT
>QLOD02000033.1:23133078-23144550 GCA_003260245.2 Sideroxylon spinosum | reverse complement strand
AGTAAAAAGCTTATAATTTAAAAAGAATAAACTATTTAAAATATATACAATTTATATTAATATGGATTATATATTAACTATAACCGGTATCTACAGCACTCTGAATAAAATTAATATTAACTTTCTTATATAATTAGAACTTTATATAAAAAAATTTAAATCGAAAAAATTATGATAGTCTTAATTTTGCTTTCCCTAAACTTTAGACTCTGGTGATTAGTACATGTGTTTTGTTTTTCTCTTTCAAATTAATTTTTGATAAGCATTATAAAAGACAATACAAACTATGGTATTTTAATTTGGAAGGTTCAATTTCTTAGAAATCGTAATTGCGTAAAATTTAATTTAACAATAAGGTTTACTAAAATATGATGAAATTTAAAATACTCAAATCGTTTCGTAAGATATATAGATGGCAGTGGAATCTACTAAAAATAAGAATTGAATGGGAAAATAAAAATATAAAAATGATCTTAATAATTGGATGAAAAAAAAAATAATTCTTAACCGTTGGATCTTAGTTTGTGAAAAAAAAAAAAAACATTTTCCAAAGCCGTCCTATTTTATTATATATATATATATATATATATAAACCCCATTTTTTCAAAAAGAAAAAGCTAAAATAAAAAAAAATCCAATAGATTTAAAAAAACAATTTTCTAGAAAACCCAATATCTTTTTTTGTATCATATAATATCATAAATTACATAACTATAGGTTTTCGAGCATACATGTTGAGCTTTGTTAAATTTAAATTCAATATTCTACTAATCGAACCTAAAAAAGGGGCTCAAACTCAACTTATATACTAAAAAAGTCGATTTGCAGGTAAATTTATTTTATTATACCCCGTAATGTGCTGCTATTATAGTTTCATTATATGTCATACATTAAGAAAATTATTAGGCGTTGTAAGAGTTTAAACTATTGGGATTGTACCACTGAGTGATTCTATTGTAAATATGCACATGCGACGTAATCTTAATAGCCTAGGATATATACCTGTGTTAGTATATATGAAGCAATTTAATATTATTGTTATGATTAAGATATCGTTATAAAATTGCAATGCTCTAAAAAAAATGATAAAAGAAAAACTCATATGCTTGAGCGAAGATCTTTTTAATGCAATAGCTTTATTGCAAATGTAGGGTATTTAGTTTTCTTTATAAAAAAAAAGTTAATTATATTTAGATCACTCTAATAAGTAAAACTCGTTTGTTTTATCATTAAATGGAGTACTCAAAGTTGGTGTACACAATTATAGAGCAAGAAATCATCCCACAAAGATAATGTTTACATGCACTCCTAGATAAGTAGATTCACCTTATATTCACACATTAGAACATTACTACTAAAGTGCACGGTACTTTGTGGTACAGATTTCTTCCCCATAGAATCAGTGCTGGCCCCGATAATTCGGTTGCCCAAGTCCGACTTTGAAAATTTTGTTTTTTTATACTAGTATACAAGTCAACAAAAAAAAATAAACTAAACTTGTAGTATAATTTTTTTTAGTATTTATTATATCAAAAACTAATCCGGTTATAGTATTTTATAATTAGGACGATCCGGTTCAAAGAAACACAATTTTCTTTACATTTTTTGAAACAGATTCTTTAATCAACTTATCATACTTTAAACTATCTAACAACTCATTTTTAATTTTTTTTTTGTCCAAAAATTATTTTTTTGTTGCCCTTGGCCCGGGATAATGCCCAAGCCCGGGGGCTTGCTTGGCTCACCTCGGGGCCGGCTGTGCATAGAATAATTAGATTTAATCTTAAATTTTTAAACTTATCGTATAAAATAGTCAAGATTTTCAGGTGGAGATGGACATGTCTTAAATAAATTAGTGAGGAAGCCTGCATGTACCATTGAAAATTTGGGATAGGCAATGTATAACTACTTGATTGATGGATTTCTCTCCTACAAATGTTCGTACATTATTCGGTGGTGGGTGGGTGCACCTCTCTTTTGTGGTGAATGTGACTCTCCTACGGATTTATTTCCTTAACTTCTACTTTGCCTGACCGTTCAAAAAAAAAAAAAAAAAAAAATCCCACTCTACATGTATCATCAAAGAAGTAGATCTATTGGCTAAGAATGTGTACTCTTAAAGCAGGTAATACATACCTTTTTGAGACAATTTCTCCCCTTACAACAATAATTATAAACGAAAATTGGCCAATGAAGATATTGCTTATTGGCTTAAGCCTCAATTACATCATTTTGTACAATTTTCATGGCATGAGATGGACTTATATCAATGAAAATTGATCGTGGTTAGGGGTAGGTATAGCATTTTGGTTAGTGGAGGCGAAAAAAAAATACTTATCAATTGTTGATTGATTTGGAAAAAGTGGAAACACCTTTATAATAAAATTGATTTTTTGAGGATGATTATGATAATATAATAAAATTTGTAGGAGTTAGTTTAAGAAAATCAAAATTATTTTAATTTGGGAAGCAAATTGAATCAATACATACACATCAGACGAAAAATAACCCTTATAGATGGACAATATGGACCGATTAGCAAACTGATGTAAGGACACTGTAAAAAAATAATTATATAATAAAAAATAATAATTTTAGTACAGATAAAGGTAATTGCCATTACAACTCAGTGTATAAGTCTGTCAAAGTTTGTAGGAGATTATAATCCCATAGTTTGAAATAAAATACTATTTTATTTTAATTTTAATTTGAAAATGATGGACGTGACATATTTAAAAAAATGCATTTTGTCAAGATTAGAAAATCACTTAACCAAAAAGAAAATTAGGAAAATGTCACAAGGCTAGCTATTGAAAGCATTTTATTTTTTTGTATCTATATTTTTTTTTTTGGTTGTAGTTAAAAAATAGTTGCATGTTTGGGACCCACCTTTGTCCAACACATGGTTGATTTCAATAATTTTTGTTCCGCTCTTGTGGAGTAATCTTTTTAAATCTGATATTTTGTCTTCGAAAAAAGGAGGAAAAAAAAAATAGAGAAATTTAAGACCAAACGAGAGTGAAGCACTCGCCACATTTGGAATTGCTTGATTTCATACTAGTTCTCTCAGCATTTTAGGCAAATGACATCTGTCACAACTAATTAGTGTCAATTCGATCATACCTTGTTTTGATTCTAGATTTATGAAGGGAAAGAATGTGGGTACAGTTGGTTAGCGAAATATTTTTTTTGGTAATTTTTAGTAATTTTTTAATAAAAATTATTAGGTGTAATTTTTTGATGTATTAAATAAAATTTGAAATTTTTAATAATTTTTAAAAAATTTTAGTAACTTTTGGTTGTTAGGTAAAAAATAAAAAAAATCAGAAATTTTTTAATAATTTTTAATGTGTTACTAAATGTTAAAAGAAAAAAAGATACTAATTTTTTTTCCAAACTGATCAGGGCCTAAAAAAAATTATTTTTGTTACAAAAAATAACGTAAAAGTAATGTATATTTATCTCGCATTGCCTTTTATATCTATATAATAAAACACATTCTTTGATGTGATATGTGTCCCAGTCATCAGCCACGTCATTAACATTTTTTTCAAAATTTGAAATTTGAAATTCAAATAAATATCTATCTAATATGGAGATTTACTTGATGGAACTTTTGTCCCGTGTGACAGTATGAGCAGTATGAGAGAGAGAGAGAGAGAGGAGTGTTTGGGAGAGATTGATGGGAGAGTGTTTTTGTTTTTGTATGTGTAAAAATTTTAAAATTTTCAAATGTTAAGAAAATTATTTTGAAATGATGATTGAATGTTTGTATTTGATTTATAAAAATGATACATAATAAAATTTTAATTGAGAATTTTGAAGACTTTTGGTACAAATATTATTTTTTTAGTAGATTCTTTAAAAAAATTGATTGATATTTATATCAAAAAGGTGAAAACTTTTGAATTTTTTGGAGTTTTTTGAGCTTCAAACATCCTTTTTTTATATGTCAAATTAATATCTTTGTACATTTTTAGAGTTCTTTTTTTTTTTTTATTTACAATTTCAATTTTAATATGTTTAATACTTAGATTAAAATACATACAGTTTCACATTTTTTGAATTTGTTAAAAATTTTGAATTTGGAATATTTTTAATCATTGAATTTGCTCAATTACTGGGATTATTTTTCTTTTTAATTTTTTTAATTTTATTTGGGACTATTTTTATTTCGAACGAATTTTGATAAATTTTTTAAAAAGTTGAACTGATATTTGTAACAAAAAGTTTTATAAAATCCCAAAAGTTTTCAAATTCTTAACTAAAATTTTGCTATGTTTCTATGAATTTTGGAAAATTTTTTAAAAGATGGCTTTATATTTGTATAAAAAAAGTGAAAACTTTTAAAGTTTTTTTTTGAGTTTTGTTTAGCTTTAAACACTCTATTTTACACCAAATTATAATTTTTTACTGTTTGAGAGTTTTTTATTTTTATTTTTAACTTACAATTTCAATTCTAATGTGTTTAATACAAAAATTTTAAAAATTTTGAATTTAGATTATTTTTAATCGTTGAATTTGTTCATTGACCGAAATTATTATTATTTTTCTTTCCACTTTAGTTTTTTTAATCACCATATTGGTATATTTTAAATAGTAATTTTTATTTTTATAAGTTAGTTTTATAGTTTTTTATGTAGATTTACTTTATAAATATAAATTTGAGCTATAGGCACAGATAATTTATACTTATTAAACAAGTTCAAAATGCAAATATAGCTTCAAAGCCACGTCGAAAGAAAATAATTTTCCCACCCATCAATCGGTTCATCATGGTCTTATTCGAACGGGCGTGTGACGTCCTATCTTGCCGAACTCTTAGGCACAAATTTATTCTTGTTTTAATTTATTCCTATATTTGATATCGAGAAAACTAACGTTTGGAGGCACAAATTTAAGGAAAAAAACTACTAATTTTTTTTTTTAAATATTAATAAATTATCAATTTTTGTCTTTTTCTTATCAGGTATGATAATTTTTTAATTTAAAAATTACTAAAAATTATCAAAAATTATCAAAAATCCAAAATTTACAAAAAATTAATAAAACTTGCTACTTGCATCACTAAACATACCAAAAATTATAATTATTAACAACGCTTGACCAAAACAATTGTTGAAAAGTTGTGTGCCTAGCTTTTCCCATATTAAGATAAAATATTCCACGATTTAAACGATAGAATAACTATTCTATTCTAATCAAGATTTGATTCAAAAAATGAAAAAAAAAATATAAATAAAAGGTAAGTAACTACTTTGCTATTACAAATTTCTCTCAATCACTCTATTGGGTTGAAAAATGACTACTTTACTTTTGAACTTTATTTTCGACCAAGATTTAAATTCGGACTTAAAATAACTATTTCATTTCTGGGTCTTTTTACCTAAATTCATGTTATAACCTTCCCAAAAAGTTCATAAAAATTCATCAATATATTTTTTAATAACTAGCAAATTTTGGTCAATCCAAACTCGGATAGTAAAATGGTCATTTTACCCATAGATCCGTTATTTGCCCCAAATTTGTATTTTGGACTCCCCAAAATTTTGAAAAATATTTATTGATGTGTTTCCTAATGACTAAAAAAATTTTAGTCTAAATTGGACTCAAATTGTAAAATGACAATTTTATCTTTAGGCTTATTTTTTTTTTGTCAAATTCGCATTCTAGGCTATCCAAAAAGCTAAAAAGAAAAAAAAAAAAATCTATTGACATATTTCTTAATAGTCAAACAAATTTCAATTCGATTTGAATTCAAACTTTAAAATAATTATTTTACATCTTGTCTTGTTTTTTTGCCTAAATTTATATTCTAGACTTCCTAAAAGATTAAAAGTTATTGACACATTCCTTAATTATTAAGAAAATTTTACTCCAATTAGAATTTCATATCTAAAATAACTGTTTTACCTATGAATCCCCCTTTTTTTACTCATATTTCAAGTTCTGAAAATAAAATTTATTTTTATACTTTTAAAAAGATTAATGTTTGTAATTCTAATTATATTTTTTTATTTTATTTCATCATATTTAAAATATGTAATTAAATTATAAAAATTTAAATGTTTATTCTATTTTCATATTTTCATATTGACAATCAAACAAATGAATGAAATGAACATCTCATTATATTTTCACTTATATTTCATTTACACCTCTCGTTATATTTTATTCCATTCTATTCTCAGGTATCAAAAATAATAATATTAGGGAATTACAGTCAAAGTTACACAAAGCAATCGGCAATCGGAATGAACTGACCCAATAACTCCCACCAATCCATTCCTTTTTAACGGATTAAGGGCTCGTTTGGAGTCCCAAATAAAATTAAAAAAGTTCAAAAGTTTTATCTTTTTCAAATTTTAAAAAATTTCAAAATCCTGTTGGAATGAGCCAAAATAGTGTATTCCAACGGTTTTGTCAGAATTTTTTAAAAGTTGTACTGATAATTGTATCCAAAAGTTTCACAAAACTCTAAAATTTTTAAGATTCTCTACTAAAATTTTGCCACGTGTCACTTTATATAATTTTTAACAACTTTATATCAAATTAATCATATATATCTAACCATCATTTCAAAACAACTTTTTATATTTCAAATTCTAAAAAATTACAATTTTGGTTTTTTTAGCACTCCAAATGATCCCTAAAAGTTAGGGCGATATATAAATTGATCAGATTTGACCTGACTCATTGAGTTCAAAAATATATTTTAAATTGTTACAAAATTTTTTGATAAATTACTTAAACTTCTCTTAAAATTTATTAATAATACAATTTTCTCATTGAAGAGTGAAAAATTACGTTTACCCTCTTGAAAAAGGTTAAGTTTACTTTTTGTCTTTACTAAACAGTTAGGTAGGATTTGGTTTTTATTTCTATTTTTGGTTTTTTGTTTTTGTTTTTCATTTTTTATTTTTCGTTTTATGATTCATGTTTTAAGAATACCGAAAATGTATTTGGTTTCATATTTTTGATTTTTTTATTTTGGATTAAAAATACTTAAAATATTTTTTGATCATTTTACATTTCATGTCTGAACTTTTATTTTTTAAAGTAGATTGTGAAAACACAAATGATCAAATTTATTTTCACTTGTTTTCATGACACCTTAATTTTTCTTTTTATTGTCATTACATTCTAGATTGAATTTTATCTCGTTATCTTTCCTTATATCTAATTTCTTACTTTAGCTAGTCCAAGTTTCCCTTTCACTTTATTTTCTTCATTCTCTAACATATTTTCACTACCCAATTCAGCACACTTCATCCCCAGTTTCGCTACCCAATTCAGCACACTCCATCCCCAATATCTCATCTATAATCTCGCCCAATCATTCGACATCTACTCCATCAACGGATTAAAAAAAAAAACCACATTACAATAATCAGTATCTCTTCTTTTATAAACTCATAATATGGCTAATTGCTTATATCAAAGTAAATCTATTCCTAAAATAATCTACCAAACTAAATCATTAATATTTTATCATTTTATCCAATATTAATATCCTAAATTTAGTAGAGGATTTGGGATTTTAGAGAATGGGTTTTGACTTCAAAGTGCGTATATATTCGTTTTGTTGAGAGAGATAAATACTAGAGTTTTAAACAGAGTACGAATTTTTATAGAGAAAAGGAGAGCTTTAGTTTGTATAGACAAAATGAGTGTGTACATTTATAAATTAATCCTTATTCATACATAGGCTTCTCGGTACAAAACGAGCTACTTCAAATAGGTTCATTGCTCCGGTCCAGAATACGATTAATCCAAAAGTAGCTGCTTCAGTTTTAGCCACTCAAATTTTTGAAATTAAAGGAATGTGGTGCAGCTTGGTAGCACGGGAAGAGCTCGTGCAGCTGCAGTAGGATTTAAAAAAGGAATTGATTGTGATTTTGAGTGAAAAATAACAAACTAATGAATGATAAAAGAAGAAATCAATTCTTAAAAAGGAGACTAAGAGAAGAAAAAATAATTATTCTTGGTTCTTGAGTTGAGGAGGGATTTAGTTTACATAGACAAAAATGAGTGTGTACATTTATAAATTGAAAAATAACAAACTAATGAATGATAAGAGAAGAAATCAATTCTTAAAAAGGAGAACGAGAGAAGAAAAAATAATTATTCATGGTTCTTGAGTTGATCGAGTCAACTAAGGTGTATGGTGTGATCAAACTTTAAAGGCAAAACAGAAGTTTAAAAATTGACGAACTGACTAATTTTAACACATAATCTTAAAAATAAGGGAGATGTACATAACTTTTTTAAGTCTCATGCATTGTGCATTGCATGTCTCTCTATAATCCCTAGGATATTCTAGTAACTATAAATTATTTGGCAAAATAACCAAAAAAAAAAAAATCATTTATAACTTGTAGTTACTTGCAACTATTATAAGTTACAAGATAGTTATATAAAGATATGCTTATGATTCTAGAGTAGATGCATTGCATATTTAATACTTAATACTTTATATGGTAGCACAAGAAATAGTGATGTGTATAACTTTTTTTTTTCAATGTTAAAATAAGTTTACAACTGGTTAATTAATAACCCAACAACCACAAACAATGTAAGATTTGGCACACAATTAAGGAGTTCAAATTACATAAGTATCAATATGGTAATTTCTTATGGGTAAGTTAGAATCATTCTCTCGTAGCCAATGGCACAAGACTAAAAAGATTCGACTCTCCTTCTAATCAACTCTAAAGAGTATGAATCTCACTTTGGTGCTATATGCACCGACTCTTTGATACGTATATGACAAAAAATTACAACCTAACAGAGTTGTAGGGGTTCGAATTTACATCCGATCACTTGTTACAGTGCCTACCAATAATACCATGATTATTAATTACCTTCGAAAGTTTTGAACACCAGTTGACGGCATTTAAGCTCATTTTTGGTGAGGAGATTGAAAACATCGTGGAATCAAGGTGGGCACTCAAAGCCCAGTGGACCCAGATTGTTATGTTGGTTTATTTTTGGAAATTCTTTCCAAGACACCAGCTTATGCTGTGTATAAATAAAGGGTGTATGGACAACAGACATATATAGCAAACCATTTTTGACAAGGGCCCCCAGGAATGGTGGTCATGCATGATATAATTTAGTAAAGGGCAGGTCACGTGCATCAATGGGTCCAAAAAGTAGTGAAACGTGATCGTATTTACAAGGATATGACCTATGATCAGAAGCCTTACAACTCATTTCACACCATACCATGCATTTTGTTGCAACCAGAAAAAAAGAGAGAAAAAAAAAAAAGAAAAAAAAAATTGTTTCATCGTCAATGTAGAATTCTCATTCTTTCCTTTCTTGATTAAATAAAACGCGATTCCTCGTTAGTAAATTAAATGTATTATTTCAAATATTGAAAATTTAGACTTCTCCCACCTCATTAAAAATTATTTCACACTGAGTAATGTATAATTATAATTCCACAAATTAATTGATATATTTGATGAGAGAAAGCATGAGCATCACATAAATAAGCTATTTAAATTACACGATTTTAATTATATGATTATATATAGTATTATTTAACTTTATTAGTTTATGAATGATGTTAGAATAAAATTTCTATGATTGATTTATTAATTTTAAAAAACAAAAGTAGAAGATAACGTTATACTACTAGATTTTTTTTTTAATAGAAATAATATTAAAATGGTATAACAAAATGAGGGATTATATCAATGTAAAAAATAATTTACCACTGAAGAACTCTTTTTTTATTACACAAGTTCTGTTAATTATTTGATTTGACAATTTAACTTGCTTGTAAGTATTTTTAAAATTAACGGATAATAGAACAGGTTTAAAGGTAAAAATAAAATATACATTAGGTTTGAGTTTAGATTCGATAAATATAATATACCCATTAGTACCAATAATTTTCGAACTCATTTTTATTATTCTATACAAAATATGAATTTTATCCTTATTTGTTATTAGTGTACAATACATCTAGGGGCAAAAAGTGTAAATATACACGTATATTATATATTAAAATTTTATTTACGGACCGCCCATTTCTTGGATAATGTTAGTGTTTTGCATCAAGTAAGGAAAGCAGACAATCAAGTATCTTATTTGTTGGTTTTAGGGATGAAAATTGGTTTAAATTACTAATCAAATACAAATACATGAATTTTTATTTTTGCTTATAATTGACACGAGTAGGTGACAGCCATACCTGACCTCCACCCCTTTTAACTCGTTGCTATCACTAATAACCGCCATCTTATTCTAGTCTTAAATTTGTATTTGTGTTTGTTGAAATATCATTTTTCTTAAAAACCCCGGGGGGAGGGGGGAAGAGAGATAAGCTAGATTTCCAAACCTATTACTTGGGAGAGTTGGAGATTAGATTGGACTTCCATTTGGAACTTGTGGTATTTCTAATGGGAGAAGTACGAATAGCAATAGGTTAGATCCGAATCGAATATTACTTGATCCATCTGGTTAAAAAAAAAAAAGTCGAATGAGGTAAGTACCCGATAGATACTTTTTAACTGGCTACCTCCTCTAACCTATCAACTAATCAAATAGCTATCAAGTAATAATACTCGTGGCCTTTAAATGAGGTGTTAATTGGGTAATACCCTCCGAGCACTTGATAAATTGGTAATAGGTGTGAGTAATTTGAGCAACTGTCAGATAATACCTCTATAATTTGGATAATCTTGATAAGTTCAGATAATACCCCGTTGGCTACATTATCACATCGTTCAGTTCTCGAATTCAACTGGTATTTTATTTTTACATCTTAACCCATTTTGTTACATGTTAAATTTAAAAATACTCACACATATCGGATCAAAACAGAACGAGCATCCATCGAGGCGGATTAAAATTGCCAGCCAAGGAAGAAGGGCTACCTCAATTGGTGTAACCGTGGAGGCATTATTGCCTTCGATCAACAGATGAAAGGACCAATTTTTTTTGACTTTTATCTGGCGATATGATCCAGGTATAGGATCCGAAGAGGTCAAATAATAATGATAAATTGAACAGTTCTACCCCCAATAACTGCTTCAATTTCTTCCCTGTTGAAGATAGAGACGGTCCAAAAAACTGTGTTTGTCAGTTGTGTGCATCTTTCTTTACGCTTTCCTTTCTAAAAGCATGAGATCTTCAGCGAAACTCCATTTCATGCAGCAGCATTTTTTGCTCAATAACGTTACAATAAACGTTAAAGGAAAATGTTATTCTATCCATAATAATAATCATAATAATAAAATTCTAACATAATGACGTGTGACATGAATAAAAAAAATTTACTTTTATGAAATATCTGTTTTCAAATGTTTAAATCCACGCTTAGCCATATATCATTATGATAGCATTTTCCGTTAACATATACCTATTACCAATTGTACAGCACTCCATAAGGTATAATGGAACTTGGGAAAGGATTATCAGTTAAAACTAGCTAATCCAATTCCATACCTCGGTGTTATT
>QLOD02000033.1:22971886-22982845 GCA_003260245.2 Sideroxylon spinosum | reverse complement strand
TCATGGGAACTAAAGTGATGGTCTTTTGATTAATCGCAAATGAGTATTTATTAGTGAAGCCATCATGTTTAACACATTGGTCAATTTGCCATGGGCAGCCTAGTAACAAATGTCCAGCTTGCATTGGGACTACATCACATAAAACTTTATCTTCATATTTTCCAATGTGAAAAGAAATTAATACTTGTTTAGTGACCCTTACCTCACCACTGTCATTAAGCCATTGTAGCATGTAAGGCTGAGGATGTTTGATGGTTGGTAGTCCCAACTTCTCCACCATGGTAGTGCTAACAACGTTAGTACAACTACCTCCATCAATAATCACATTACATACCTTATTCTTCACGTGGCATCTAGTGTGAAAGATGTTTTCTCATTGCATTTCATCATCTTATTTGATTCGTATGTTTAGGGCTCTCCTTGCAACCAACAAATCACCATGGTCAGCGAATATTCTTCATCATCAACATCCTCCAATGTCGGCATGGAATTAGGGTCCTCTTCATCCTCGGTTTCAATCCCACCATCATCTCGGAATACCATAACTTGTTTGTTCGAACATTGACTTGCAATGTGGCCCCTGCCTTGACATTTAAAACATTTAATATCACGATTATGGTTAAAAGTTTCAGTCTAACCTGAAGCACCTTGTGTTGAGGAAGATGGTTTGGATTCGGACTTAGGGTTGGCCGTGGGCTTCTCCCCCTGTTTTGCATAATTTATCTTTCAAAAGGATTGAGTTGCTTGGCTACTTACTTGTGCATTCTTCCGCTTGTGTTACTGTTTAACCTTGACAGCCATATGCACCATTTCATCTATCTCCACATAATGATGTAATTCTACCTCATTAGCAACCTCATGGTTTAACCCATTTAGAAATCGGGCCACCGTAGCCTCACGATCCTCCTCCACATTTTTTTTTGAAAGGTCAACTAGTTTAATTAATTAAATAAATAGTCTGTGTACAAGAACCACAGGGGCAAACCAAATGACGATTCTGATCACTCTTCGGATATCCCAAGCAACTCATAACACGTAAGCAAGAAAGATTCTTGATAGATCAAAGTGTAGTCACCTCATCCAAATAAAAATTCGCATGCTTTCTTTTATTCCATTCCTTCCAAATGACATAAACACATGCTGCCAAAGCATGCTTCCCAATGATCGAAAGCAAGAAGGACCCACGAAAATGGTGCAGCACCCATTCCATAACTTCATTCTAAGAAGACAATGTAACTTGAAACCCACAATCCAATAAAATAGCATACCGGATTCTAGCAGTGTAAGAGCAAGTAAAGAAGAGATGATCTTGATCTTCTCGAGCTCTACAAAAATAGCAACTCATATGAGATAGTAACCCAAAGGACATAAGCCGATCTTGCATAGCCAATTTCTTCTTCATTGCCAACCAAAGCACAAAGAGTGGCGGGGTGCATTAGTCTTGAACCAAATAATGGAAAACCAAGGCACTCTAGGATGGTGAGATCGTAATGAGTTCCATACCACTTTGGCAGAGAAGTACTTAACTGCATTATGCTTCCATTCAAAAACATCAGCCCTTCTAATATTAAGAGGCAAAAGCTCATCAGTCTCTCTCTTAAGATCAATAAGGTCAGGAGAATTTGCCACTGGCCAACGCCATCTTCCATCAACAATAATATCCTTCACCAAAGCATCCTTTGGTAACCCAGAATCATAGATAACTCGTGCCCGACTTGTGGTGCAAATTTGTCCCCTCGACATCCATGCTTCAAACCATAAAGAAGTAGCACACCCATCTCCCACTCGCATAGAGATAAATGGTCTAACCTTTACACGCAGCTTCAGTATTTTCCTCCATGTCCAAGAACAATTCCAAGGTACTTTAGCCACCCAAAATTGTTCCTTGTGAAGGAGATTCCGCTTCACCCACTCAGCCCACAAAGAAATGGTAGAAGGTAGACAAAGACTCCACAAAAACCTAGTCATACAAGCCATGTTCCAGTCTCTAATCTTTTTAATCCCCAGACCACCTTCCTCCTTAGGCCGAGACACCTCTTCCCAAGCCACCTTTACACCATGTTTATCCAAAGAAGATCCTTTCCATAGAAATGCCCGTAAAATACCTTCAATAGCTTTAACAACTTTAATCGACATTCTTGGAATCTTCCTCCTTCCCTTATTGGTGGTTGATTTTAAAAGTTTTCTTATGTATGCTTGTGCTTTATGTTTATTTCTCCAGTATCTAATGTGATGTAATTTCCAGGGGTATGCCCCTGTGTATTTGTATCATTAAAAACATTTTCTCATTTTAATTTAATTTATTTACCTTTCAAAAAAACTTTAATCGGCAAAATAAAGTGTGAACACCAAAAGAATTGTATGTTGAAGAGACTGATTGAATAAGTTACAATCGACCAGTAAAAGAAAGAAACTGATTGGTCCAACTCTTAACTCTACTAGTAATCCTATCAACCAATACCTGGCAGTCCGTAGCTTCTAACTTAGTAGAGATGAGAGTCACACCAAGATATCTCACCGGCAAAGAACCCAGATGAAACCCAAAAAGCTGGAGTATACCTATTTGCTCCATTTCTGCAACTCTAGATAAGAAAACCTCACTTTTTGGATGATTAGCTTGAAGCCCAGACAAAGATGGAAACAAGTCTAAAGCATCCTTAATGACACTAACTGATCCTCCTCCACATTGGCTCGGATCATAGCAATTTCAATCTCTTGGTAATAGTTTTTGACATTGCGATTGCCTTGTGTCAACCGTTGCAGCTTCTTAAACAATTCTCGATAGTAGTGACTCGGCACAGAACGCTTCCTCATTACTGTTTTCATCTCTTCCCATGTCTCAATTGGTCGCTCTCTGTTTCGCCTTCTATTTAGCACCATTTGATCCCACCATACTATAGCATAATCTGAAAATTCAACGGCGGTGAGTTTCACCTTCGTAAGATCAGAATAATGGTGGCAATCGAACACGAATTCCACCTTCTTTTCCCACTCAAGATAGGCTTTGGGGTCATTTTGGCCTTGAAATGATGGAATCTTAATCTTGATACTACCCAGGCTGTTGTCTTCCCGATTCCTGGCTTCTCGGAACCGAACACCATTTTCCTATTGGCAACAACTGGTTTTAGATCTGGTTCATCTTCTTCATCAAATCCTTCTTCTTCTTCCCTTGGCTGGACTCTCTATCTTCTATGCACATTAAGAGCATTTGATGGTGGCTCTAAACGTGCATTCTCTATCCGGTCTATCCGTACATGAATCTGCTCCATCCCCGCTCTCATTACTCTTCTCATTTCACTTACTAGAGCCTCCATGAGCAGCTTCCTGGGTTTTTGTCTTTGGACATTTTTTTTTTGAATGTCTGAAGTGTCCCAAAAAGGCTTTAAACGGCCTTTTTCGAGCTCAAAAATGGCCTCAACTGGCATAACAAGTTGTGGCTGGATCGGGCTCGTCGAGAGCTTTCCAAAAAACTGTGGTAGAGCCCGTAACTCCTCCTGGATCAAAAGTTATGGTCGAAATAAGTTTTCCCGACCAAAAATCAAGATTAGTAGAGATTGACGCAGGGCAACCATTATGAGACAAGAGTAGGCAGACCTGAGACTATGAATTGTGCTCTGATACCAAAATGATACGAACCTCGCCAATAATCAATGAAACCCGTGAATCATGAATGGTCTTCAAGGATTGTTTAGTCAAAGATTCAAATGGCACCGCAACCCGTAGCTTATAATTAAAGTACGAACCTTGGTATCAATGGAGGACACCATAACCAAAGATGGTGAATCGGTTGATAAGTCGGACAGAACGCCACGAAATTAATTTCTGATAAGTTCGAGTTCTAATGAAATCGAAAGAATAAATTCGAATTTCATAAAAATTGCATTCAAAATCTTATATCCTCTTCAATTGGCTCGTAGTCTTTAAATACATAGCAAACCCACGAAGTTACTGCCATAAAAGAAGCCTAACGGCTAGGAAAAAAAAATGTAATTGGTAGGCAAGCCTTTTTGTTTTTTTTAAAGGTGAATAAGAAAATGTATTAAATAAAGTTAATGGTACATTTACTCAGGGGCATACCCCTGGAGAATACAGATCATGGCAAAGAAATAATCATTAAGTACAAGCCTCTGTAAAGATCAAGAAAACCAAAGCTAATTTCCAATAAGCGTTGGGGAGAGCTGCGAGCTCTGAACCAAATGTAGGTTAGTGGGAGTGCCTGGGTAACCAAAGCACTCAACTAATCACATTCTCACCAAATCCATGATCATAGAGATCCAAGAGAGCTCATTCTTGGGGGCTTCACCATGCTTCCTATAATTCCTTTCCCTTCATAATACGTAAACACTAGCAGCAAAAGAGAGGCAGCCAATGTAAGAGAGTAGTAGCGGCCCCTTAAAAGTTGAACAAACCCAAAGTTGTGTAGCTATCCAAGAAGAGGGGAAATCAGCCATATCACATTTAGCAAGAATAGTCTTCCAAACCCGAAAGGAAAAGGGACACCCAAAGAATAGATGATCATGATCCTCAATATTATCACCACAAAAATGATAATGCATTGATTGAATCATCCCAAAAGCAAGCATCCTATCCTGAGTTAGCAGCCTACCTTGTAAAGCCAGCCATAATATGAAGGAATGTCTGGGCACATGATACTTGAACCATACTACATGCTTCCAAGGTACTTTTGGTGAATGAGAACGTAGGACTTGCCAAGTAGCCTTTATAGAAAAGAAACCACTTCCATTCCACAGGGCCTTATCACTACGAGAGCAATGAAGAGATAGGATGGAAAGAGTTTTGGCCTTCAAATCAAGGAGTTCAGTTGAGTTAGCAACCGGCCAAGACCAATTACCAGAGGAAATAATAGCATTCACGTTAGCATCCTTTCATAAGCCAGAATCATAGATAACTCTAGCAATGGAGGAATGACATATTGGACCCCTCGGCATCCAAGAATCAAACCACAAGGAGATATGTGCACCATCACCAACCTGCATAGTAATATATAGCTTCACCTTCTCATGTAGCTTTAAAATTTTTCTCCAAGTCCATGAGCAATTCCATGGAACCTTTGCTACCCAGAATTGATCTTTACAAAGAAGGTCCATTTTAACCCATGATACCCACATCGAAGTAGTATCAGGTTGGCAAAGCAACCAAATGTACCGTGTCATAGAGGCTAGTTTCCAGTCCCTGATCTTCTTAATGCTGAGCCCTCCTTCATTCTTTGGATTGGACACCTCTTCCTAGGACACCTTAGTTCTATGTCTTTTAAGAGAAACCCCTTTCCAAAGTCAACACCAATCTTTTTGATCGAAAGATGAGAGTCTCTCTCTCTAGATTCTCCTTTCTCCTTTTTCTCTTCGGATTAAGGCTCTTGTTTCGTTCTCTTTTCTGCCTCCTTGAGGTTCTAAAGGAATGGCACCACGAGAATTCAAAGGAGCAAAAGCAGGGTCTCGGTTTGTTTCGTCTAAAGTGTTGAAGGCTAGTCCCCCCTTGACTGGACGTCGGGGTTTGTATGGCTCACAGGTTGATGATCTCCTGCAGGTTCTTAGCCATACTAATGACTCTCGGATTCCTTCTACGGGCTCACTTTGTTTCACGAATAATGCTGCACGTCGAGGAGTGGATGACTTGGTTAATAGTGATCTTGAAGATGGGGTTGCTACTCTTGGCTCAAGAAAGGTATCATTAACCCTACTGATCTCTAGGATTCCACAACCGGCATGGATGAGGATGTTATTCCATTGGCGGTGCCACAAGATTCTTGTTTGCAACATATGACAGCGGCTAGGGTTTCTGGGAATGGCGATACAGCTAGGGTTTCCGTTAAAGGAAGGGTGGCTAGGGTTTCTCAGGGTAGGGCTGCGGAAGGAGTCTCGGTAACTAGGGTTTTGAATGATGGGCTAGCGGCTACAATGTTGCATGGAAGGAAGACGCCTAGCGTTATGCAGGAGGATGTGACGACTGCTTTGAAAGATCACCTTATTGATGTCCCGCTGGATAGAACGAACGTTGTGAAAACCGGAGCAATGATTCATGATGTGTTTGCCAACCGGTTGGATAATTCCTTATGGGAATCTATTGTTGCCAAGGAGTTCTCTTCTTCCATGAAACTCTCATATAAATAGCCTCCATCACCTTTCTCTGATGGAACAATCACCATTAAACCACCAGCGGCTATAGCTCAAAAAGGAAAACTGCAGTGGAACTCCACATTGGTTGGTTTCTTCTTAGATAAACTTCCATTCTCTTTGGTCAAAAATATAGCGCTTCAGTTATGGGGTTCTAAGGGGCTTACGGAAGTCCTAGCAAATAACAATGGATTTTAGTTCTTTCGTTTTGTATGTGCTGAATCTATGATGTTGGTTGTTGATGGGGGGTTCTTGGTACTTTTGAGGGCGACCAATTTTTCTCCAAAAATGGTAGCCATGCATGAACCTCTCCAAATCCGGATGCAAGCGCGTTCCTCTTTGGGTTCACTTTTCTAATATTCCTCATGAATATTGGAATGAAGAGGGCCTAAGCTTCATTGCTAGTGTGGTTGGCTAACCCCTACATGCTAATAAAATGACCGAGTCAGTGAAACGTATTAACTATGCCTGCATTTATATTAAAGTTGGAGTTGATGCATTACTACCTAACTCCTTCAAGATGGAGCTTGAAGATAGCACTCTGGTAGAGATTTTGTTTTAATATAACTGGGTCCCAAAGAAATGTGACTTCTGTAAGGAATTTGGACACTTCACCAATTCTTGCAACCGACAACCACGGTAAGAATGGGCTCCTAAAAATTCCTCTTCGCCCACTACTTCATCACAACCTTCTTCTAAAGGAGAATGGTAGCAAGCTCGTCGAAATGGCAAAGCCCCTATGATTGACAGAACTCCATCCCCTACCGTGAATCAAGATGAGGCTCCAGTAGTTTGTAATAATAGTAATGCCTTTTCTATTCTTGCCTCGTCGAATCTTGATCATGAGAATTTGCTCCCTCCCATTCCCCTACTGACATGGAGAAAGATATATTACAAGCTGATATGGAGGAAGATAGACCGTGAGCTGTCCTTGGTAGCAATGGGACTGATATTCCATTTCAACCTTACTCTCCTCTGTCTTTTATGGAAAACGCTTCTGGCCAACCTTATACGAAGGATGATTCTTTCCCCCTTGCGGATCCTTGTTCACCTTCTTTAAATCTTTCACTTATTCAAAAGGTGATCTCGATAGATGAATATGATTCAAAGTAGCGGAGGAAGGAAAATGACTCCAAGATGAATGTAGAGGGGACTGAAGGTGCCCGGGTGAGTACTCCTCCTAAAGGTTCTAATGATTAAGCTCGCCTCATGGAATATAAGAGGTCTGAATGACCTTTTGAAGTAGAATGAGATACGTCATTTAGTTTCCATGCATAGATTAGATTGTGTTACTCTCTTGGAAACTAGAGTTAAAGTATGCAATATGGAGCAGATTGGGACTGGGTTGTTAAAGGGCTGGAAGTTTTTTGCCAATTTTGACTATGCTGAAACCGGCCGAGTTTGGGTTTGGTGGAACCCGTGTAAGTTGAAAGTTGATCTTCTTTCCATGGCAAGTCAGTGTATGCACCTCTCTATCACTATCTTAGACACAAAACACTCCTTTGTTGCTACTTTTGTCTATGGTTCCAACGATCTTGCTACTCGATGTCTTTTGTGGAATAACCTTACAGCTTCATCAAACCTTTATGCTGATTTTCCTTGGCTCATAATGGGAGACTTCAATGCTATCCGTTTTCAGCATGAATGGTAAGGTTGAACAATGGATTGGCCTTCCCACATGGATGATTTGATGAATTGCATGCTAGAGGCTGGTTCGGATGACTTGCGATTTCGAGGCCTCTTGTACTCTTAGCATAACTTGAGGGGACTGAACCATATACGGTGTAAACCGGATCGTGCCTTGATTAAGCAACGTGGCTCTTTACATATGAGAATGCCTCGACAGAATTTCTCCTTTATGGTATTTCTGATCACTCGCCGGTGATTGTGGACTTGGGGATTTCTCTTCCCACATATCATCGACCATTTAAATTCTTCAACTTTTGGGCTGAATGGGAGGAGTTTTTACCTTTAGTTGAAGAGGTTTGGAAAGCTACTATCAATGGATATGCAATGTTCCGGGTCTACAAAAAGCTTAAACTCCTCAAGTTAGCTTTAGAGGATTTGAGCTTAAAGAAGAACAAGGAGATTTGTAACAGACTTGAGCCTTTGCGTCTTGAGCTGGCCACCATTCAATCCTCAATTGCTATTAATGGAGGTGACACAGAATTAATTGAAAAGGAAAAAGATTGCATCCGGCGGCTTTCTCTTGCATCCCAAAGTTTGGAAAGCTATAATAGACAAAAGAACCGAGTTCAATGGCTAGCGAAAGGAGATAAAAACACAGCTTTCTTCTTTAATTCTATCAAAGGGAGACATAATGTTAACAAAATCTTGGGGATTCAACAAGAGGTTGGGGAATGGATCAAAGGAAACGACTCCATTGCTTCGACAGTAGTGGATTTTTATCAACATCTCTTGGCTCCGATTGTTGGACCCTTTATGTTGGTATTAATGGATTAAAAGATTATGTGCAGCACTCTTTGAATGAAAGCCAAGTTGGTATGCTAGGAGCTGATTTTTCTGAGTTAGAGGTTCGTGAAGCTATGTTTGATTTGCATCCCAATAAGGCTCCGGGTCCGGATGGCTTTAATGCTTTCTTTTTTCACCGAACTTGGCATATTGTGGGCCCAGATATTACTATGGCAGTGAAGGAGTTCTTCTCTTCTATGGTTCTTTTGAAAGAGTCTAATACCATCATTATTGCTCTCATTCCCAAAGTTCCTAATGCTTCCAAGTTAAAAGACTATCAACAAATTTCTTGTTGCAACACGATTTACAAGTGTATTACCAAGCTATTGGCCAATCATTTGAAGCAAGTTCTTCCCCACTTAGTGAGTGAAGCCCAGGCAGCCTTTGTACGAGAGAAACAGATTGGAGATAATATTTTGACGGCTTAGGAATTGGTAAGAGGTTAACATTTGGCCTCTTCTTCACCGAGGTGTGCTCTTAAAGTGGATTTGATAAAAGCCTTCGACTCTGTCCGATGGGAATTTCTTTGGGATACTCTACACTTGCTTGGTTTTCCTCCTACTTTCATTAGCTGGGTGAAAGCATGTGTCTCCTCTCCTCGCTACTCGGTCTCTATTAATGGAGAACTTCAAGGTTATTTTTAAGGACAGAAAGGAATACGACAAGGAGATCCTATTTTCCCTTTTCTGTTTGTGATTTGTATGGAGGTGTTCACTCGTATTTTGGATAAGAAGATTTGCGATTCACCTACCTTCAAGTTTCATTGGAAATTCTGCAAATCACGCCTTTCACACCTTTGTTTTGCGGATGACTTGATGATTTTCTGTTGAGGTGATTTGGAGTCTATCAAAGTGGTTGAGGATGCTTTGATCACTTTTTCTTATCTTTCTCGATTACAACCTAACCCCTCCAAGAGCACCATATTCTTCTCGGGTGTAGTGGCTTGGGTCCAGTAAATGATTAGGGAGCAGCTCAATTTTTAGGTTAGTTCTCTTCCTGTCATATATTTAGGAGTTCCACTTATCTCCACTAAACTTCGGGCCTCTGACTGTCGAGCTTTGGAAGATAGGATTCTAAAAAGGATTTCAACTTGGACTAATAGATTTTTATCTTATGCTTGTCCAGCAACTCTTTATCTTATACAATAATAAATGAAATATGGCTCGCCTCCTTCCCCAACTCTGAAGCTTTCTTTCCCAGGCCAACATTTCATACCATAGCCCCATTCTGATCAACATTCAAGCCAAGTTCAATGCTGGTATGAAGCCATTCAAGTTCTTCACTTTTTGGACTAAGAACAAAAACATTGCAAAGGTAGTGGAAAGGGTATGGTCACAACTAATGTCAGGTACTCCTATGCTCAAGCTCCACTCAAAACTCAAGTCTCTCAAAGTAGCACTTAAAGCTTTTAATATTGAGCATTATGGGGGCCTATCCACCAAAGTAGAAGCTGCGAAAGCCAACCTTACAGCAATCCAAAAGGAAATGCAACTCAACTCCAACCCCACTCTCTCATCCTTTTCCTGGGCCGACACTCAAAGGTGGATAATTTTGAAATTTCACAGTAAATCTCTTCGGTCTTTGCTTGGGAGATTAAGCTTAGTAGCTTGTGTGTATGTGCTTTGAAGGGAAAGAAACAAGTGGAGGTATGAAGGATCGAGCCTCAATGAACTTGCTATCATCAAAATGGTAAATGAAATTGTTAGGCTAAGAGTCTTAGGTTGTGGGTGATTTCCAAATTCCCTTGAAAACAAAGACCTAATTCAGGCTTGGAAATTCTTCACGGATATGGTGAAGACCTAGATTGTATGGCTAATTCTTACCTTTGTTGCTACTTGAGCTGGTCATGGATTGTTTTTTTTGTTTTTTTGGTAATTGTCATGGGTTGTTCTTATGCTTAGACGTAATTCTGTTGCTTCTTGCTTTGATAGCCTATCGCTGTATTGATATGTTTGGAATGTAATTACGGGGGAATGTCCCTTAGATTTTGTATCTCTTTTTTATTAATATAGATTATTTTTTTTTTACAAAGGTGAATAAATTTATTGAAAGAAAACTAAATAGTGTACATATACACAAGGGCATACCCTTGGGGTTACATCATATCAATGTTTAGTGAATAAAGCAATAAGATCAAGCATAACATGAAAGAAAGAGGAAACATTTATGCAACTATCAACCTATAATGGATGTAGCAAGCTACCAAGTGTGAACCAAGTGGAGATTGGTTGTCTTATTTGGGAATCCCTAACAATCCATTAATCTCAACGTACCAAATCTGTGATAAAAATGAGTTCAAGGTGAGCTCATTTCTGGGGGGACCACCATGAAAATGAGAATTTCTTTCTCTACA
>QLOD02000033.1:22961742-22971786 GCA_003260245.2 Sideroxylon spinosum | reverse complement strand
CTCCAATGTTGGCATGGAATTAGGGTCCTCTTCATCCTCGGTTTCAATCCCACCATCATCTCGTAATACCATAACCCATTTGTTCGAACATTGACTTGTAATGTGGCCCCTGCCTTGACATTTAAAACATTTAATATCAAGATTACGGTTAAAAGTTTCGGTCTTACCTGAAGCACCTTGTGTTGAGGAAGATGGTTTGGATTTAGACTTAGGGTTGGCCGTGGGCTTCTCCCCCTGTTTTACATAATTTATCTTCTAAGAGGATTGAGTTGCTTGTCTCCTTGCTCGTGTATTCTTCCGCTTGTGTTGCTGTTCAACCTTGACACTCATATCCACCATCTCATCTATCTCCATATAATGATGTAATTCTACCTAATTAGCAATCTCATGGTTCAACCCATTTAGAAATGTGGCCATCATAGCCTCACGATCCTCCATATTGGCTCAAATCATAGCTATTTCCATCTTTTAGTAGTAGTCTTCGACATTATGATTACCTTGTGTCAGCTGTTGCAGCTTTTTATACAATTCTCGGTAGTAGTGACTCGGCATAAAACGCTTCCTCATTACTGTTTTCATCTCTTCCGATGTCTCAATTGGGCACTCTCTGTTTCGCCTTCTATTTAGCACCATTTGATCCCACCATACTATAGCATAATCTGAAAATTCAATGGCGACGAGTTTCACCTTCTTAAGAACGGAATAATGGTGGCAATCGAACATGAATTCCACCTTCTTTTCCTACTCAAGATAGGCTTCGGGGTCGTTTTTGCCTAAAATGATGGAATCTTCATCTTGATACTACCCAAGTTGTTGTCTTCCCGATTCCTGGCTTCTCGGAACTGAACACCATTTCTCCCATTGGCAACAATTGGTTCTGGATCTGGTTCATCTTCTTCATCAAATCCTTCTTCTTTTTCCCTTGGCTGGACTCTCTCTCTTCTACACACATTAACAGTATTTAGTGGTGGCTCCAAACGTGCATTCTTTATCCGGTCTATCCGTTCATGAATCTGCTCCTTCTCTGTTGTCATTACTCTTCTCATTTCACTTACTAGAGCCTCCATGAGCAGCTTCCTATCAGCCTCTTCCCACATGCCTTCGGAAGGGTTTTTGTCTTTGGACAATTTTTTTTTTTTTTTTGAACGTCTAGCAGAAAAGTGTCCCGAAAAGGCTTCAAACAGCCTTTTTCAAGCTCGGAAATGGCCTCAGTTGGCATATCTATTATGGCTGGATCGGGCTCGTCGAGAGCTTTTTGGAAAGGTATGGTAGAGCCCGTAACTCCTCCTGGATCAAAAGTTATGGCCGAAACAAGTTTTGCCGACCAAAAATCAAGATTGGTGGAGATTGAACGCAGGGCAACTGTTATCAGACAAGGGTAGGCAAACCTGAGACTATGAACCATGCTCTGCTACCAAAATGATACGAACCCCACCAATAATCGACGAAATCCGTGAATCACAAATGGGCTTCAAGGATTGTTTAGTCACATATTCAAATGGCACCATAACCCGTAGCTTATAATTCAAGCACGAACCTTGGTATCAATGGAGGACGCCACAACCAAAGATGGTGAATTGGTTGATAAGTCAGAAAGAACGCCACGGAATTAATTTCCGATAAGTTCGAATTCAAATGAAATCGAAAGAACAAATTCGAATTTCATAAAAATTGTATTCAAAATCTTATTCTTCTCTTCAATAGGCTCGTAGCCTTTAAATACATAGCAAACCCACGAAGTTGCTGCCATAAAAGGAGCCTAACGGCTAGAAAAAAATAAAACAAAAAAATGGAAAGCAATCTAATTGGCATGCAAGCCTTTCCAACGTTCAAAAATAAAAGACTAATTATGGATGGTCCTAATTTGGCATGCAAGCCTATACAAATTAGCAACAAAGATAAAAAGGAAATAAATATAAAGGAAATAAACTAATATATAGAAAGCAATCAGATTGCTTTAGGCAGCCGGCCATTCCATCTTTTGAAGAGCAAAATCAATGCTTGGATGCTTGTGTGGGATCCGCCACCTTATGAATAAATCCTCCAAATTATTCCAAGGCTTGGATTATGGAAGTCCAAGCATGTGGGGCCCGTGGAACACCTTCTTTGTGCCTGTAATAATTTGTCTCTTCTACATTATGCCAAATGCTTTGAAATAGCCCATTGAGATCTTCCTTGAACCTTTTAGCTCGAGCCCTTGTAACCGGTCCAATTGGAGCGTGAATAGGGTCTATCTTCCATTGGTTAGCCATGCCCTCATCACTTACTCATGGTTGGTAAAAGATTAAGCTTGTAGTAGTTGCTAAAATTGTCTTTTCTAGTAGTGATTATAGAGTTACAAGTAGAAAATAGTTATTTTAGGTGTGAAATGTAAGCGGTTCAATTTAATTAAATTGATGCAACACACATATATATATGACATATCCAGTTAAATATCTACAAATTAATATCTCTGAGACCATAAAGTTTATTAATTTATACATTAATTAGTATAAATTAATTTATCAAGGTGTTCATTAATTTTCTACAAAACATTGAACTTTGTGATTAAACGAATATTACATAATTACCAAATTATGAATTATCATAATATTATCATAATTCTTTTTATTTGTATAACCAAAATAAGTTCATGAATGTAATTAGCCTTGTCATGGATCTATCTATTTTTGCAACAAACTGAAATTACATTCCATTATATTATAGTTTTTAGTAAATAAAAGTCATAGATATGTTGTACTCCAAACAGCATTCACATTATATAATTTTCTCTTACAATATAAGAATACTACATCAAAACTTTTACTCCACCATGAAAAGTTTAAGATGAGGTCCAAGGAGACATCAATTTCAAAAAGAAATAAATAATAATGCAGTTATGCTTTACAAATGTCTCCTAATTGAGTAATGTATCTATATAATAAAACAGAATAGTTTTCAAAAATATCTCTCTCATAAACTAAGATTCAACTGCTAATATTGAGTTTTATTCTTCAACGAATGGCTGGCATATTTTATAAATCAAAACTTCCTCTTAAAACTTTTGTTTCTTTGTCCCACATCGCCAACGCACTATAATTTCACTTTTTCTTTTACATATAAAATACTAGAATTGTGACATATGATTTTAATAAATATAAAAAAAAAACTCATAGGTTCTGAAAAGAGACCCATCTTCTTGAGTTCTGAAAAGAATCCACCTTCTTATGGGTTCCAAAAGGAGACCCAATTGTTTAAAAATTTAACATAGTTATTAAATTTATATATATTAATTATATAAGTATTTAAATTAAAAATACAAATAAAAATTGGAATTGAATTAAGAAACATGGATAAAAAATGTTTAAATAATAATTAGGTTAATATTTTTTACAACAACAACTCTTAGTAATTTTAAAATTTAAAATTAGAAAAAATATCGAGAGTAGTTTTTTCTTAAATTATAATTTTAAATTTAAATTAGTCATATTGACTATATTTGTTTTATTTTGTAAAGCATATATAATTAATAATAATACTTTTTATTTATGTTTCTTTTATAAAACCAATTAAAATTTATATTCATCATTATATTTTTTTTATTTTTACAAATAATTGAATAAAATTAGTCTTTGCAAAGTATTTTTTTTCTAAATTATAATTTTAAATTTAAATTGATCAGGTTGACTATATCTATATAATAAAGCATAACATATTTAAATAATGTCCCTGTTACAAACTAAAATCCAAATGTTGAGGTTGAGTTTTATTTTTCAATAAATGGTTGAGACCTTTCATAAGTCAAAACTTTCTCTCAAATTCTTGCCTAGTCTTTCAATCACTTAGACCAATAAGTTGAGCTTACTGATGATATCTAAAGAGTTACATCGAGAAAAACAAAAATTTTGCTTCTCGGTATTATGTTGCTTGAGTAAAGAGGGAGAGAGGGAACAAAAATACATGCATATTTAATTTTAGTTGAGGAGTGTTGTAGGCACGGGCTACTCGCTACTACGTATATAATTTTGATGCATGAGAAGATTATTGGTTTATATGTCTAGTGAAAATTATAACTTTTTTTAAATGTATTATCTTATAAATTAAGCGAATTATTAATTTACCACATTAGCCCAAAGTTGAGACTGACCTTAAATATTGTTCAATCGTGATTCTTAATTTATCATATATTAATTGATATTTGTCTATATTGACTTTGTTGGAATTTTGAAGCAATCATGCGAGATAGGGCATATTTGTGACTTAAAAGGAAATAGGGTAAAAAACGGCCAAGAAAGCAGAATGCAGGCGCACGCACAAAGGGATATGTGTGCACGAGCAAGGCCATGTGTGCCATTGTTTTCCAGTCGGGTACACGTAGAGAGTCATTGTGGGAGCAAACGTTGAGGCTGAGTTGGGCATTTCGTTGATCTTGTAGACACACACCTGAGCACATGCACTAAGTCGTCTATGCGCACGATCTCAACCAAATCAACCCGTGCGTACTTCTGAGTTCCAATCTGGGATCACATAGAAAAGGGTTTTCAGCCATTTCAGAGGAACATTTCATCAAACACTTGGTGGGCATAAACCCAAGCACACAAATATTTGGATTTTTCTTAGTTTTACTGTTAATTAATAAAAATATATGGTGTTTATTGTCTAATTGAAAATAATTGTGAGATTGCCGTTAATGAAAATGCTGTTTGAAATAGCGTTTTTAAATAACTGAAAGTGCTATTTCAAATAGCATTTTCTTTTTCACATTTTTATCCAGAAAACTCTGTTTCAAATAGAGTTTTATTAGTTTGACGTTTTTACCCCTCTAAAAACTCTGTTTCATATAGAGTTTTCTCTTTATGCAGAAAACTCTGTTTTATATAGTGTTTTCTTTTTTATGCCCTAAAAACGCTGTTTTATATGGAGTTTTATCTTCTGTGCCCTAGAAACGTTTTTTCATATTTCTACGTTTTCATTTTTAAATCACCATCCTTCATTCTGAAATCTCTATATATATATGAGAACTCTTCTGGGTGAAGACCAGTGCCGCTCATTCCGCCTTGCTGATGTGCCTTCCATCTACCAACATTTCTCACTGAGTTCCTCCCCGCTACAGGTATGATTTTCTTTTTCACTAGCGAGTTTATGTGCTCTTGAGATAAGAGTTTCTTTTCTTGTTTGTGACGTTGAAAACTCTAGTTGTTTCCTCTACATTGTTTATCTTTGTACAAATAACTATGTCCAGAAACCTACAAACTCAAAGCAAAGACTCCTTTCTAGGAAGGGGGAAAAAATCAAATTTAGGTTAATAATGGTTCCCAGTTTGCACGCAACTATTGAAATCTTGTTACTTGGTTGCCAGTGAACTGTAACTCTCATTTTCTTTAATTGCTGCTACATTTTATAGAAATACGAAATCAAAGACGTGTTTGAGTAATCAAACTTGTTGAAAATTTGCCCACCGTATCACTAATTAATTGACACACATGAGGTAGTAAAAATACATAATTAAGTCCCCTCACTAATTAATTTTAAAATTGGCCATAGAGAGATTATTTTAATTTTATAATTATTATTATTTTGTTTGATTTTTTTTACTAGAAGATTAATATTATATAATCAGAAAATTATGATAAATAACTTTTTTTCTCTTGTATTAACGGTGTTTTTTTTTTTTTTTTTTGGGATGGGGATGGACAATCTATTGGAACACTTTTATAGGTGATGTTGTCACGATCACAAAGCAGATAGAATCACAGAACATTGTATGTTTTATGAGATCTATCCTTTTCAATCGCACTGATATTTGTAGTGGGTTGTGTTGGGACACACATGGGGTCAATGGGTCACTTGGTTTGGGTTCTCCTTCTCTCCCACAACCATTAAGACAAACACATACGTACACATTTCTAGACTACTTGGCCTGCAAGGGTGGCAACCCTATGGAGACATTGATGGGGGAAATGGTGAGTTTTGGTGATTTTTTAGGCCGACATATTATTGATTTTTGTTTCGCTTTGTGAGAAAAGAGATGGTCAAGTTAAAAGAACTTCATTTAAATTTTAATTGGGATGGCCATGTGATTGTTTTTTTTCTTTTTACTTAAATTTTAAGTTGGATAGAATATCTTTTGGAAATGCTAAATTATTGCTGATAAACAATATTAAAGATAAAGCTGTATTTTCGTTCCTAATTAATGCAATGTTTGGGTATAAAATGGTTACTCCTTCAAGGTCTTTGTGGCTGTTATTCACAATGCACCTACTTCTAATCTGTTATGCTTCCATATAAGTTTCTTGAATAATAACACCAAAAGATGGGAAAGGAAATGCGAACTGAGAGCAAGCTCCATGAAAGTTCAAACCCATCATTAATTGATGATTTAATAATAATAATAATAATAATAATAATAATAATAGTAAATTAAGAAATTAGTTGGTTTTTTCTATTGATTTTTTACTCCCCTATCATTATTCATGTTGACTCTACGCCAACATGAACTACTTCTGTACACAATTATAAACCAAGATCATAATGTAAAAGATATTAACATGAAATAAGCTAACCATGAAAAGAAAATCAAATAAAAAAAATGCATTTGTAATTTACGTAGGTTATGAAACCGCTGAACTGAGATGGAGTTTGAAAGAATTGTGAAAACTTACAAAAGTGATAAAATGAATAGGTTTATCTTGTAGTAAGACATATTTGTAATTTTTGTTTTCTTATTCTTTGTTTTATAGGTAAAGTTGTCATTTTAAAATTTCGTTAAAAAACTTTTCTCTGCTTTCAATTTCTGAAAAATTTTAGAAGTTAAAAGAACTTCATTTAAATTTAAAAGAACTTCAGTTAAATTTAATCAGAATGGTCATGCGATGTTTTTTTCTTTTTACTTAACTTTTAAGTTGGATAGAATATCTTTTGGAAATGCTAACCAGAATTGGTGAGGCATTCCAAGGTGAGTTGTGGTAGTTGGTTTCTTTGTTGATTCTCTTGATATCATTGTTCATCATTTATTTGTTGATTAATTGTATACACAAAGAGATTGTATATATCCTCTCCCACCATCTTTTTGAGATATTCCTATATATATAAAGGGTTGCCCAGAAATCATGACGTATGCACACTTGCAATGTTGAAAAAAAAGTTAATTTCTCTTGTTTGTTAAGTACTGCTCATTTGGTGATCAAAGCTAAACTCTTTGTTAAGTACTGCTCACTTTTGAGTTTTTAAAGTTGCATAGCTACTATTGTTCAAACAAGGGTGCGAAGAAGGTATGGTTCGAACACTTGTTCGCACCATATCTTTATGCCTTAGAAAATTTTCATACTTGGAAATCAAAATGGCTTCTATGGTTCAAAAAAGGTTGCGAATAGGGCATGGTTCGAACCCTTGTTTGCTCCATGTTCTCAAGACTTAGAAAAATTCTAAGATTGGACCTTGTTTGAACCCTTGTTCGCACTGAGTCTAGATACTTAGAAAAAATTCTACAATGTAAAGCTTGATTCACCACTGTTGTTCAAACAAAGATGTGAATGAGACATTTGTTCAAACCCTTGTTCGCACTACTCCATGCTTTAGGTATCTTCCAAGCTTTTTAATGTTCCACTCTCCTCATGTTTGGACCTTTATTCATACCTAAGCTTTAATACTTCATTAAGCTGAACTCTTTAAGCTCTTTTCCTACAAGTTTGAGAAAATCTCCATGAGAATGGTTTAAACTCAAAATATTATCATTTTATTCTTAAAATCTAGGTAACAATGCTCAATTTAGATAGCTTGATTGTATATTTTAACGTACAATCAGTTGCCATTAAGCAAATTCAAATGTTCAAAATTATCTCAAATTGAAATTTTTTATCCAATCTAAATAGTGTAAAAGTATATATATTTAAAATTTAAGTATTAAACACAGTATATTGAAATCGTAAGGTAAAATATTGTATGAATTTGAGAAATTAAAAAAAAACATATTAACAAAGAACAAACGTATGAGTTTGAGAAATTAAAAAAATTAACATATCGATTAGCATTGTTTATTTATTATATTTTGAATACATTGGGATAAGAATGCGTATTTAAAATTTTGTTCATTCTTTTTTTTTGTTTATTTTATATTTTTATTTTTTTCTCTTTTTTTTTTTTGTTCAACAAATCCTCATTTTAAAAATTCTTTACTTCGATATGATAATTGTGGTGCTAACAATTGTCTGGTAGTATTATCAACTTTGATAGAAGTTTTTTGATCGTGGAATGTCAATGGGGCTATTAGAGTGCCAAAAAAAAAAAAAAATCGCATCGTAATCTCCTAATATTTATATTTTTCATTTGTGTTAAAAGTCAGGTTTTCTTACAATTATTTTTTTCTTTTTGAAATAATTTAACTAATGAAAAGATTTTGTTTGTAATTGAAGGTAGCATGCCTGATGATTGGGGGTCATTTTTTGTTATTGGGGAGGAAGTATTATATCAACAGCTGAAGGATTGTCTTATGATCGTGATTACGAGCAGTGCATTCGGATGCTTCCAAGTGTAAGCTATGAAGAATTAGTCATGAAGTTTTGTTCCGTGTTGGGCATACAATAAGGTCAGGTGAACATTAAAGTCACGTGTTGTTACCCATATCTATTTGGAGACACCATTCATACGTAGGGGCTTATATTGGATGACGATGATACAATTCAGACAATGATGGAAGGAATCAAGAAGGTGAAGTGGTCTCACACCGAATTGTACTTAGACTACAGAGTTACATCAGTTGAGTCTCCCCTACGTGCACCATTAATTCTTGAATGAGAGTAAACTCCTGTAGCCTGCTCAAGAGGGGAACATACAATTCCAAGTGAGTAACTTTCTAACGATGTGGCTATAGATGTTGTTTAATGGGATACAGTTCGAGAACTAGCTGATCACCAGTAGGAAATAGGAGTCAATAATTTAGCTGAGCCGCCATGCATGGAAGAAATGATGGCCGAGCCTGAAGATAACCAATTCATTGGTCTAGATTTGGATGAAGACTTGTCTTTTGATGTGGACTTCAGCAACTCCCAAGGAGCAAACGAGGGGGAGGCAGAATTGCATCAACCTGATTCACAATCATTTACGACATTGCCTGAAGTCAGCAGTGCCCACTCCACAATTGGGATTAGTTACAAATAGTGGGATCCAAAGACTCAGGAACCTCGTACTGGTATTCTATTTAAGGAAAAACTTGATCTTATGAGTGCCTTGAAGACTTATTCATTAAGAACCACCACACAGTTCCAAACTGTAGAGTTCGATACAAAGACTTGGGCGATCAAGTGCAATATGGTAGGGAGAACAACTTGTAATTGGCGTTTGCATGCAACAAAGCTGAAGAAATATGGATAATGGTAAATCACTGTCTATCTTGGCCCTCATACATGCATGTATGCTAGGATGAATCGGGATCATTCGCATTTAAATGCTTGATTCATCGTGTCTTCCATTGAGGAAATAGTAAACAAAGACCCATCCATATCACCCAGAATGCTAGCGGTGATAGTGAACAAGCAATATCAGTATCATATTTCTTATACCAAAACATAGGTTGCAAAACAGAAAGCACTTGCTAGTATTTTCGGTAACTGGGAAGAATCCTATAGTAAACTACTAATCTTGTTACACGTAGTTCAAACATTCAATCCTGGTACCATTATTGACTACATGTATCTTCCTATGGATGCTCCGGGTATTGTAACCTTGCAATACGTATTTTGGGCTTTCAAACCCTACATCGAAGGTTTTAAATTTTGTAGACCTGTTGTGACCATTGATGGCACTCACCTGTATGGCGAATATAAGAGTAAGCTTCTAATTGCTATGGGAGTTCATGCGAACCTACAAATCCTCACACTTGCCTTTGCTGTGGTTGAAAAAGAGACACATGATAGTTAGTTTTGGTTTTCCTATAATTTGAGGATACATGTGGTGCCAAATAGACGAGGCCTATGTCTTATTTCAAATCAGTATGGTGGCCTTGTTTCAGCCATCAATACACCTAGTTCAGGTTGAGCACCACCAAATGCTACCCATCTATTTTATGTA
>QLOD02000033.1:22918880-22948459 GCA_003260245.2 Sideroxylon spinosum | reverse complement strand
ATCCAAGTAAATCTATAATTATATACCTTGTTAACTGTTTCAATTTCAAAGTGAATTCATATTTTGACTTTTTTTTTTTATAATAATCGATATTAAATTAATTTATTCCAAACCTATAAGTACAAGTATAGTCTTAATGATCAACCATATTCTTACCTTATTAACAAAAGATTCATTCCGGAAAGACAAATATATATATATATATATATATAGATATTAACAATAGTTAGTAGAAAAAATGATAGAAATTTTTTTCTTAAATAAATAAAATATAAGATACAGACAGATTTTGTAGCTAAATTCTATTATTATTAAATTAAATGACCAAAGCCCTTAGAAGATTGTACTCAAAATTTGACCAACATATAAGGCTTACTATTGCCAATGTAGTAATGAGTTCACGGCGATTCTACTATAAAATAAAATATTTATAAATTAAAATTAAATGTTAAATTTGTAAACCACCAACCCTTAAACATTAGTATAAAGATAAATTACACTTATTTCTTGAGTTGGGATAAATATGCTTTTTTTATTAGTTCCTATTTCACAATAACTTTAATGGACAAGAGTAATATAGAGTAAAGAAAGCTAATCTATGAGTATAAAGAAAGCTAATCTATGAGTATCATTTTATTTTTTTCGTAATATTTACATAATTACACTTATTATCTCTCAATTTTTAAAAATTATACTTACCTTTCTTATTTTAAAATAAAAATCAATAGTTAAAACATAATTGAAAATGTAAAAATAATTAAAATTTAATTTTTTTCTGTTTTACCCCCTCTATTTGTCAGTTTTTGTTTTTGTTTTTTTTAGAAAATTTCTAAAAAAAAAAAAGTAAAAACAAAAAACTTTTAAGAATTTTTGTTAAAAAAATGACAAAAATGTAAGATAGAAATGGATAAAATAGGAAAAGTAATTGAAATTTTGATTATTTTGACATTTTTTTATTAAAATTTAACGATTTATTTAATAAAAGAAGATCATTGTTAACAATATTTCAAAATAAAAAAATATAATTTTTAAATATTGAATAATAATAAATTTAGTTACTTAAATGTGGGGAGACATATATAATTTACCCATGTAAGTTAGCAAACAAAAATTGGATATATAGAAATCCCATTGGTTAATTCGATGCATTAGCTAGGGCTGAGGCAAAGTATATGCGCCAATTTTTCTATTTCTCTCCATTATTCTCTCTCTTTTTCTCACTCTTGAAATTGATTACTTTCCTTAAATCAAATTTAAAGCAGAACATTTGTCAGTTATCTATACCAAACTAAACAATTAAAAACAAGATTGACTAGGCGGATAATTAATAGTATTTATGTAGTAAAATTTTCAGTTTAAGGAAAAAAATAATAAATTTCATAAAAAATTGAAATTTTACTGACATAAACTAATGGACATTTAAATTGTTCTCCAATTGTGCTTTTTTTTTTTTTTCATAATAATTATTATTAGATTCTATTATTTCAAACTTATAAATACATCAACCATAACCTTAATGATCAACCATAAATCCTCTCCAAATGTGTTGTGCATTGAAGGGAGCCCTGTCCAGTTGCCTTGGATTTGCCTAATGTGGATGACTGATTAAGAGACAATGAGGGAAAGAAATCAAGAAAAACTGATCATATTGAAACGAAGAAAGCACCACTTTGAGATTGGGGTTGCCTTCTTTGCTATCTCTGCAAACTATCATAGGAAAATTCGACATAATTCTTAGAGCCCTGTTCTTTTATATTTATGCTACCCTGCTGTCTGTAATGAGCTCAAACAATTAAGCTAGAACTAGATATTTCTGATTTGTATGTAATGAGCCCAAATAATTGGGGTCAAAAGATCCTTGGCAACCGCGAGCCGGATGAGACTATTTCTTTGGCTTGGGCTGGCTGGGACAATTATAGTGATGCAGGCGGTGTGATGGAGCCATTTAATAAAAGGGTGGGCCTGGTCCAGTACACTAAGCAGCTTCCCGTTTGTTTGTCCAGCTAAGAAGCAATGGCCTAACTGAATTCCATTGTAGCAGTTTTCTTCTACTTGTTCTGAAAGTTTCGATATATTAAACCACCAACAGTTGTTTGGCGCTTTGATTTCTCCACTTTGTCCTAGCGATGGGCATATGGAGCGGGCAGAGAGTGGATACAGCTATCTCGATACCTAATCGATTCCGACCAGAGACTTTTTTACTCCTCGTCCCTGTCCCAAACGGAAACGGTAATTCTTGTAGAGAATTGGTATTTGAAATGAAAAAAAAACATACGCGCGCACACAAAAATTCTAATTTTCCAGTTATTCAATTTTTGCAGAACTATCGTTGTCCTCAATTTTCTAGCACTATTTTCGGCCGACCATTCAATTTTCTGGCATCTTTTTGGCCATCCAATGACGGCCTGCCATTTTTGGGAGCCTACATCTTAGCCATGGCCTCGCTTGGTGGCCTTGATGATTAATCCCCGTTGCCCAACTCTAGTATGGGCATCCAACTACTGATGGCTTCTCCTATTGTTCTAGCCAAACCTCCCTAAGTACATGTCGGCCTTCGATTGGTTCATCTTGCCAAATTTGAAACTTCCATGGATGCTGACACTTATGATCAGTCCATGCAATTTTCCAAATTTGAATGTTAAGGTCAGTCCTGTTCATGATAATTTTCACCTTCAAATCGTCTCCCAACGTTGATTTTTACAACATATTTGCAACGATTCAACACCAAATCGTGATTTTGTCCATTGTTATTCAAACTAGTACGTTTGGATCTAATATTCATCCTTAAATCATTGATAAATGAACTCCGGTGGACGCCCAATTGCTAGCATGACATAACCCTAAAAAATGAAATGTATATATATGTGGTACGGTTATGGGCAGGGACCAATCGAGATACAAGTCGATAGACCCATATTAGTACTCTACCCAATTCTCGAAAGTTTTTAAAAAAATATATTCATATCCTATACGATCTCTAAAAAATCTTCAAATCTCCTACTTGTTTGGGATGAGAATCAAGTAGAATACAGACTGGTCAGCCAAGATGGATATCCCTACTTTTAACTATGCCTTATCTGTTTCATGGTTTCAATCACCCTAGGTTGATCTCAATTGTTGCTTTCTCTCCTAACAAATGTTGGTGATTGAGTTGGCTCATCTGATAGTCCTGTGTTGACAATATCACAGCCGTCCATGCTAAATTCAATCCAATAGTCGTTATTTTCTTCGTCAGTTTTCACTGTGCTTTGGTTGGTATTCTATTTCCAACCCTAACCCTTCATTCTCTAGATATATTGTGCTTCCTCCTTTTTCACATGCTTCACTTATCTCTTTTTTGTAAACACTAAAGAGTTGTAACATCATATAATAAAAAATTTATATATTTGAAAATTTAAAATTTTACTTCATTAAGGATATGTTTGAATTTATAAAAGTTGAGATAAAATATAATTTTGTTTATCTTTTTGTATTTGGAGTGTAGCTAAAAAACAAAAAGATACGAATATGAACAGTGAAAATTCGTTCGAATAGACTTTGGCAAGGGAAATTCATTTGAATTGACTCTGACAAATAATTTTTGGCATTTTGTTTAGAACTTTTTTGAGATTTGTATAGTTTATTGGAATTTATGGAGATTTTATTGGAATTGTAAAGATTATAGAGATTTGTAGAATTTTACGTAGTTTGAGGTGAAAAAGAGTATTGTAGAGATTTTCAATAATTTTTAAAGATTTTCAGTACTCCAAATGACCTTTAAATGGAATTATTAAAAGAGAAATTCAATTTTTTAAAATTTCATGTAAAAATATTAGGATTCACCTTTATATATTAGTATATATTCAACAAAAGTGAGAGTGCGCACACCCATAAGCAGAAATTTCCAATTTTTTTCTACAGCCTCCATCATTATTCATCACTGGCCATCACTTTCGCCGTTAATTGTTAACCGTCATTTTTTTATACCATAACTACCAATCAATAACTATAATTATTAAACTCATTTTCAAGTTTTTTTTTTATTTTTTTCTATTATGAAAATAAAAAATTAATACAAAAATTAAAAATTGATAGTTTTGTCAAACGAATTTTAAATAATTTTATCCATCAATTGTCAATATTAATGAAATGCAATGTAGTCAATGTGCAAAAACTGTACAAGATGACTCTTCTATTCTTTTTGATTATATAAAATATCTAAATGTTATGAAACAAATTATCTTCTCATATTATAGTTCGACTCCATAACCAAAAGTGAAGCCATCTTCTAAAAATGAGAAATAATGAAATAAAATAAAAATATTTTGAATTATTATTTTTGCATGTTGTTTTTATTTCATTTTATTTTTAAAATTTTGAAGAGTTCAATATTGTTTTAGATATTTTGTATCATCTGAAGGGAAATAGTTTTCATTTCCTTTTTACGTGGCCACAATATTTTTATTGAAAATTAATAATCGGATTAATGAAATATTTAGCCGTGACAAATATTTAAAATAAGAGTTATAAATGTAATTTTAAATATTAAAATCATTATCTTTAATCAACTAAATATTGAGTGTAGTTAAGGTTTCGTTTAGTCCCAAAACTTAATTTTTTTTTAATTTTTATCGTCTTATATGATTTTTTTTACTAAAATTTTATTTTTTTTAGTAGTTACAACTCTTTGGTGTATTAATGATATTCATAAAAAAAAAATTAAAAAATTCATGTTCATCTGAGTAAAAATGAAAAAATATTTTTTATTACTTTTTTTTCACTAAAAAAGATAATTTTTATACAAACAAACATAAATTTTTCGATTTATTTTACGAGTACGGTTAATTTGATCAAAAAGTTTAACTTCTAAGATTAATAAAAAAACTATATTTTAATGAAAAAATTATATAGAATAAAAAATTATGAAAAAAAAAAAGAAACAAAAACTAACTTCTCCGTACCCAAATTAAAATTTTAAACCGTACGCGTCCTTTTGTTCACAGGAGATAAATGGAAAAGAAAAAATAAAAACAAAACAAAAGCAAAACGAAACAAAACACACAAAACCCCACGATTAAAAAGCGGAAAGTCCAATTCGAGGTCTTTAACAGTTTCAGAAGCCTGGTCGCCGGCATACGAAGAGGATGTGGAATTACTGACGACATCACGGGATCAACGCTTCCTCCATCTCCACTCTACACGCCTCCGGTGTGTCTATATACACACACTATATATATAAATATATGTATATGCACACACAAAGGACGAGCAAGAGCGAGAGTAGATAGAAGAGAGCAATGACTTCGTTTTCAGAGACCGAAGGTTCCTCGCCCGCCATATTCATACCGGAGGACTGGTCCGAAGCTGCCGATACCATAGCTTACGACTCTGTCACATCGCCCCCTCCCATTGCCCTCATCTGCGGCCCCAAAAACAGCGGCAAAACCACATTCTCTCGCCACCTCCTCAACCTTCTCCTTCAGAGGTTTCCCTCACAATCTCTCTCTCTTGAATTGTGCTGAACATATGTAATCTAAAAATTTTATGTTTCAATGTAATATAATGTTGTTTTGTATTCTCTTGACTCCTCCAGTATTTTATTGGATTATAATTTTTTTTCAGTTCTAATGTTGAAATTGGCTCTAGACAAGGGTTTAAAATTGATATATATCTATCTATATATATATACACAAACCAATTTCAGTTGTACATATTGAAATTTGTATTAGATTTGATAATATATGTGTCCTGTTTTAGAGGGGGCATGTTTATGGATCAATATGCTTACTTAGGTTTGTGCTATTGTCAGTGATTTTGATTCTCTTTTTTGTTCGCCCTTCCTTTTGTTTTTGTAAAATATTCATCTTTAATATGATTTTCATGCATCTTTGATGTTATTGTGCTGTATATTTGTTATTTTTTAATTAAATATGTTTTATATTTCATCATACATATGCAGGTACCGAAAAGTAGCTTATTTGGATACAGATGTTGGGCAGACAGAATTCACTCCTCCTGGTTGTCTATCACTCACTGTAATTGACAAGATAACTACAGGTACGATTCATACCTTACCTTTCGATGAAAATGGTTAATACATTCAACTTCTAATTTTTCTTTTCTTTTCTCTTGTGATCCCTTAATTAGATTTGACAGTTCCATGTCTGAAAACTCCTGAGAGGTATGTACTCTTTAGTTTGTCTTCTCCTGTGGGGATGTTATGATTTTATATTATTTGTACTATTACTTTATATGATAACCAATTTGTGACCATTTTAAAGTATTTTATTATTATCATCCAAGTCGAAATAAGGTGCATAAATGGGTAACTCATTCTTTTTCCATCTCTTATGGAACATCATGGTGTATTAAGGGGCTGGATCACTCAAGTTGTTTGTAATTACAGTCTAATGCAATAACTGACTAATGAATTTGTACTTTCAGATTGTGGTATTTCTTGTTTTGGTGTCTACATATCAAGGGAATTATGTATTACTTTGGGGATTATCACAACGTATATGTGCCTTGGGATTTTAATGAAATGGTAGACATTTAGCAATATTTCATTAGACAATTAGCTACTTTGGTTTACATAAGGAAACTTGACTGGTTGCTTAAATTTGGCCGTATAGTACTCGATAAGACCTTTGTCTTCTATTGAAAAAAGAAAAATATCAAAAAAAAGCGGAGTGGAGTTTAAATTTGGAAAAACGTACATTGACATGTTATTGCATCCATGTTTATCTACTAGAGCCACATGGTTTGAGGAGAGTGATAGCTTGTTTTTCTGAGTCGCAGGAGTAAGCGAGTTACCCCTCAATTGTTTGGAAAGTGAATTTGAAATTGACAGATTATAAAGCTTAGATCCTTCGACACATTTGTGAAATATATGGCTTTTTGGAGTTAGCTTGGCTTTAGTTTGGACGGGGCCCTTTCTATATTTTTTGGAAGGCTCGGTGCCCTTTATGTTGGACGTAGAATAGCTTAGAACAAATAAAAATAAAAGTACAAGTAACCGCATGATAAAGGATTATAGATTGTCAGGGATGTTGATTAGTTTATAGAACGTAAAACATTTAGTGGAATTTGGGGCGGAATTTAATGTTTTTTCTAATTCAGTTTATCATGTGCTTTTTAGTTTGAACTTGAACTACCACATAGGTGAAAATATTTTTGAAAATTTTAGCTCATGGAGCAAAACTACTTAGGAAACTGATGATCGATCTAAGGTCTAACATGGCATGTTTACATCAAGTGTGAGTAGCAATCTTTGAAAATGTTTTGTGACCTTTTTTATATGAACTCAAGTTTTGCAAGAAGTCTCATTATTATTATTCCAGTTGGTGCAAGTTAGGTTTCATGTTTTTCATGAGAAATTATACTGATGATAATGAATAAAAGTTCCTTTTTCCTTCCCATTATTTTAGGTGTTTTTTCTATGGTGATATTTCCTCAAAAGGGGACCCAACAACTTACTTGACATATATCTTTGCTCTATATGATTACTATCGGAAAGTATACTGCACGAATAGCAATAGTGAAAGCCCTGGTAACACTGGATTGCCCCTCATTATTAATACGCCCGGCTGGGTAAAAGGTATGCTTATTTTGCTCATTTTTGTACCTTTTCATTTCATATTAACTCGTGCTCTAGTTTTTTTTGGTGCTACTGTGCTGAATTTCTTTGGTATTGTTTCATTTATTACATTGATTATACCTAAACACATGTTGTGCTCCAGGTATTGGTTATGAGATTCTGGTGGATGTTTTGAAATATATTTCTCCTACCCATGTAGTCAAAATTTGCATTTCTGCTGTGAGTAAAAACCTACCAGCTGGGGCATTCTGGTTAGATGAGGAACATGATGCGACAGTGACCGTTATTGAGATCAATTCAGCTCGTCAGGATTCTTTAAAGAGATCGTATGTTATTAGCTTTTACTAGTATAGGCATGATGTTTGGCACACCTTTGTTGGTCTAATTCCCTTTGTGGACTTTTAGTTTAATTTGTGTTCAGCATTCTTTTAAGCTGATTTATTCAAGTGAAACCAATGATTTATATCATTATTGTTGAGAGAAAAAACCTGCCAATATAAATGATAAATTGCCCCCCGCCCTAATAGCTTAAGCTTTTAGAGAAGATGGTGGCTAAATTTAACAATTATATTCTGCTGTTGATAAATTGGATTTCTTAATCAAACTAAATTAATCGATTTAATTTTGTATCTCGAGATTTTTTTTTGTTACTAAATTCTAGCTTAACTATTATTATTGAAGTCATTGATAGAGCCCACAATTGTAGAAGAAAAATAAATAAGAAAAAGGAAAAAGTTCTTTGATCCAGCTATATATTGTTAACCGTCTGCATACCTGACGAGTTTTATCATTTTAAACTGCAACAAGGTTTTGATTTTCCAGTAATTCCAACGATATCAAAAGATGTTCTTCTTTTTTGCACAATCTAACCATTGTATTTCCTAGGGTGCTAGTACAAAAAGATGCACATCTTCTACGGGATTTGCGTATCATGGCTTATTTCAGACAGTGTTTTCCAAGTGATCTGAATATCACCACAATCAAGGAACTTGCTCATGCATTAGCTGCACACCCTCCTTATGAGATTTCTATACCAAGTATCAAGATTAAGCATCTCCATTGCCAGGTTTGTTCAATGAATTATGCGATTGCTTACAAATGTTAGTATACCCAAATAATCACCAAGGCTTTAGTTGATGACACTTTTAAGTTTTACCATGTTGTTTCTTTTAGAATGAATAAAGCAATTTCTCACAGAATAATAATTCTGCATTAGGTTCCAAGTGCTGAAATTTTCTATAGTTTGAATGCAACCATTGTTGGCTTAGCAATCAGTTCTGAAGATTCGGAACATTTACCTCAGTGTGCTGGACTGGGTATGGTTACTCATTATCTTCATCTTTATCTATTAGCTTATGTTTCTTTCTTTCAAACTCAGGTTGTCACCCCGACGTTTACTTAGTAATGATTTTATTTTGATTCTAGCTTGATTGTGATGCAGAATTGCACATCAATTATTTTATCTACTTCAAAATTTATTTATTCATATTTTTATTTAAACAGTTGCAATTATGATCTTATCACTTCTGATATCCTGGTGTTTCTTGGTTAGTGATACTATAGTCATCAGATATGTTTCTCAATAGCTTTCTAGCCTTTCTTAATATGCAGTAATGGAATAGGAACTAAGGTTGGAATGGGAAGACCATCTCCATTCCTTTATTTGGCTGTCAAATAAATGACGTTCGAATGACTATTCTCATTCACTTGTTTACTTGCCTAGTTAAGTAGTGGTAGAATAGAATCATTATCATTTAAATATTAAATTAAATTAACATAAAATAAAAAAAATTTTGAAAGTGGGGATGGGGGTGTAGAGGTGGTGGAAGTGGAAAAGGTTGAGGGCGGTGGTGGGTGATGGGTGGTTTTGATGGAAGGGTGATGGGTTGTGGTCATGGGCTATGTTGCTCGGACTTGGGTGCGTATCCGAATGTCGGATTCGTCTATTATCTATATTTAGGGTATGGGGACTCGGCGAAAAAAAAGTCCAAATTATAGATACAGATATGAAAATACAGCACGTAAAAAAGTATTTTTAATTTTTTAAAACTAATTAGTAGATAATTTATATTTAATACACAAATAGAAGAGCAAAAATTTCACGTGTGAGTGTTTCTTTTTAATTAGTTATGGTAGTATATTAAATTTACTCAGGACATATGGCTTATATGTAATAATGTGCATGTATAGAAGGTAAAATGTTGAAATCAATTATATTTGTATAATTTATTTATTTATTTATTGAGATTGCTAACCTATATTTAATAGAGCTTTGCAGAAGACAAAAGGGTATGAATTTATTGAGACTGGTACCCTTTTTAAGTCTAATCAGTTGGTTTTTAACCATTAATGATCTTTTCCTGAAATTAGTGTCTAACCATTGCTTTTTAACCATTGAACATTGCTACTCTGTCTGTGCCAGAAATTAAAAGTCTCCCTCTTGTCATTTTTTTTTCCTGAAACTCTTCTTCAAATTGAAGAGTTGCCTTATCATCACTCTCTTCGTCTGCCTCTCGTCGTTTGTTTTCATGTTTTTTAAACTCTTCTTGAAACTGAAGAGTCGCTTCGTCGTCACTCTCTTTAGACTGAAGTCGTCTTAGCTGGAAAATGAAGCCTTCCTCTTGTCGGCTTTGTCTTCGTTGAAACTGAAGTCTCCCTCTGATCATCTTTGTTTTTACCTAAAACCAAAGTCTTCGAGTCTCGTCTCGTCTCTGTCTTCTTCTCATCGTCTTTGTCCTCTTCGCTGTGTCCGAGGTATGGACTCTTACATCGGACGCAGATCCCGTATCAGTATTAGCGTCGTGTCGTGTCAACGTGGGTTCTCCTATCCAAACCAAAGAGTCCGAGTAACATTGGTCATGGGCGGACCTAGTATAGGCCCATCGAGGGTAATTTCCTCCACTAATCTAGAAATTTTCATTAATATCTTGTTATTTTCCTTTGATTTACTTGAAATTTTCATTTTTGTCATATCACTAGCAGTAAACTATGTTTACAGTACTCTAAACAAAATTAGTATTAAGTTTCTTATATAGTTGAAATCTTGGACAAAAAGTTCAAATCGAAAAAATTATGATAATCCATGCGTTTTAATTTTTTTCTACAATTTTAGACCTTAACTGCTATTACATGTGTTTTGATATCTCTGTCTCCAATTAATTTGAAAAGTTCAACTTCTTAGAAACCATAATTAGACGGAATTTAAGTTGGTAATTTTGATTTACATATGATCTCTACACTTGAAATATGGTGAAATTTAAAATGTGCAAGCCTTTTTGTAAGATAAATGGTAGTGGGATCTACTAAAATAAGAATTGAGTGGGATGGTAAAAATATAAAATGATCTCAATCGTTGAATGAAAGAAAAAATAATTCTTTTCTGTTGGATCTTAGTTTGTGAGATGAATATTTTCAAAAACCATTTTATTTTGTTATATAGATTTTTGTACTTTTGCCCCCCATTATTTTTTTCACTCTTGTTCCATTCACCAAAAAATTGTAATTTTACTCCCATTAGTTATAAATCTTGAGTCTGTCCTTGGTGGTGGTGATTAGTGGTGCTAGCGGCAACCACAATTTAGTTTTGGATTTTCGCTCTTATTTTTTTTTTCCCCGTATTCTCCTTTTTATTCCATGAGAATGAAAATATGAGAATGGTCATCCTTTCCCTTGAGAGAGGGAACGGCCGCTACCACATTTGTTGGAACGAGTATTTCATGGAAATGAGCATTCTCACTTCTCATAGCTTTCCAAACAAGAGAATGGAATGAGCATTCCATGTTGAGGTCAACATTGACCCATCGGTTACTTCTCTCTGGAAGCTCCTTTCTCTAGGAAATTCTCGCTTAAGAAAATTTTCTCTTTTTCTCTCTAAAAACTTCTCTATAGAACTGTCTAAATCCATGGCTTCCCAAGGAAGCTTCCGTGATACTTCATAACTGACATGGTTAAGTTGGTACTTTCACCAACATTGTACAAGTATAAATATGGGTCAAGGGCCTTCATTTGAACGTGTGCACAAAGAGTTAAGTGCTCTCTTAGTGTGAATGATTGAGCAAAGAGGGTTGTGCACGATGTAAGCAATGTGTTCAAGTTAGTCTTTGTGTACAAGAGTTTGGTGTGAGCGGGCAGCAACATTAGCGTGAGTGGAGTGTGCTCTGAGTGAAGGCAGTGTGCAAGACAGTGAGTGAACCGAGCAATGTGCCGTGAGTGAGTGTACTGTGCATGCCAAGTGTTAGGTATCCTTGTTTGGCTGTCCTATATGCTTCGTTTGTCAGTTTAGAAGAGAAAAGAAAATATAGAAAAATATTAGTATCATGAGGAGAAAAGAGAAGGAGAAAAGAGAAGAAATGATAATTTTTTTTTTTTTTTTGTGTTTGAGTGTTTAGGAGAGAAAAGATATGATCTTTTTTTCCTTGTTTGAGTTTTGAGAAGAAATGGAAAGAAAAGAAACTTTACATTCTTATTTTAATATTATATCCAAACATGCATCTAATTTTTGCTTTATTGTGTTTACAATGATCATGTACTAAAATTGAATTCCTAAATATGTTTGTACAGATATCTAGTTATATATGAGAAACATATATCATATCCTTATCTGAGTATTTTTGTCCCAAGTGTCAAATGTCTGGCATGCGTACATTATGTATTTAGAAGAGTTCAAGTAACGTTGCTCAGCATTCCATTCCAACCCATTCTCTTATATCAAATGTTTGTGACGTAGCATAGGGAAGAAACAAAGAGATAAAGAAATATACACTAAACTCTATTGCTAAACTGATAAGCAATTTCATTCATTTAAAGACAATGATCCAATACAAGTGTGGCCTTCATATAGGCTAACCATAAACAAACATTTCTAAATTACGCAAGAGCAAATAAAATTAGAATAGAATCCAAAAAATATAAAATCCTAACAATACTAAAATAATCTAGAAAAGAGATTCTAAGATTTAGAAATTCGAAGATATGATCCCATCATTCTCCTCTGGTTGAAAATAACTCTCCTACAAAATGTGACGACAAAGAAACTGCTCTCAAAAGCTTGGAATCCTTAGTAAATCAGCGTTTGGTCACATCTTCCACTTGAAAAGACAACTTTTGAGACTTCCTTAAAGAAAAATGTTCTTCTCAACATCGAGCTCATTGGCACCCTGCTCTGCATTGCATTGCTAAAGACATTGAGGAACTGGCATTGAAATCAAAACATCTCCATAACCTGCAAAGAACATGAGAGGCCTGAAAATTCTTCAAGTCCTCCATATCCAAAATTGTATCAATAATCATATTACATGGCAATATAAAGAAAATTGAATTGGGTCCAGGGTCACAAAAAGGACATAGAAAGATCCAATATTAATGGTGTGCAAATTTTAGTAGGGATACATAGGGTAACAAGTAGGCAATGCATAAGTAATAGTTGAGTTTCATCCATTTAATTCTTTATTATGATAAAGAGCATCGATGGAAAATTTGTAATTATCATTACTCAACTCAAATTTCCATTTAATATTAACATTTCTGTCAAAATATGAGATGTACATTTTGAGAACAAATAATAATTGTTGCTGCAACAGAGCCCGACAAAGTAGAATCATTCAAAAAAGAAAATGGAATAGAGGATTGCTTGGAAGGGAAACTCAATTATCTCATGGAATAAGAACTAGGACACAGAGTCCAATAGATTCCCACTGATGAGATCACCTAGCAAAAATCTTGACATCCTAAACAATGCCTCCTAAAGAAATAGCCATAGCCATTGCCAATGATAATGTTTTTATAATCTTGATGATCATGATTAAGGTGAATTTGGCACAGAATCATAAGTTATCCCAATAGGGTTAGTGGACAACTTGAAGGAGTTAGCAGCAGTAATGGGTTGTTGTGTTAGCACACTGAAATCAACATATTTGTGATTACCGCTTGGAGCATCATTTATACCTAAAGTGGAATGGGAAGGGGTGATTAACAGGTGTTGCAAGAGGCTCTCCAGTTGGAAATATAAGCCGCTTCTCTCTAAGGGGGCAAAGATGATGCTAATTAAAAGCACAATGTCAAGTCTTCCAACTTACTTTATGTCACTGTTTTCTATTCCCACTTTGGTGGAAAGAGAGTTTACAAATTTATAGAGGAACTTTCTAAGCGGAAGTGTAGGGGAGAGCTTTAATATGATTCAGTGGATTTGAAGATAGTGTGCCTCCTTTTAAAAGATAGGGGTTTAGGAGTAAGAAAGTTGAGGGATTTTAATATTGCTTTCATGGGTAAATGGTTATGGAGGTTTATTTTTGAAGAGGGAGGCTATGGTGACTATTAATCTCTGCAAAATATGGCATCCAGAGGGGGAGGTGGTGCTCTAAGGAGGGTTATGGAGCCATGGAGTTTGGTTTGTGGAAAGGGGTAAGGAATAAGATGGAATGGATTCAGAGCTTAGATCTTGTGGAAGGTTGGAAGAAGAAATAGAATCAAGTTTTGGCATTGTAAGTGGACCAATAAAGGCATTTGCAAAAAGTTGTATATGAACATTGTTGATTGGTGGTAGACAAGGAGGCGATAATGGAAGACCATCTAAAGCGGTAGGGCAACGCTGGGGTGTGGAATATAACCCATCGGTGGAACCTTTTTAATTGGGAGATAGAGAGATTTGCTTCTATATTGGAGTTGGCATGCACTTTGAGGTGTGGAGAGAGGTTGGATGAGGTAATGTGCGAACTAAAAAAATCTGGAGAGTTTGATGTGGATCCTTTTATAAGGCTTTGGCAGGTGGTAGGGAGGAGGTGTTCTTGTAGGGAAAGATATAGAAAACTAGGGTATCATCAAAAGTAAACCTTTTTGTTTGTTATGCGGCCAAATGCAGAATACTCATGATGGACAACCTTTAAAAGAGAGGCCACATTTTGGCTAGTAGATGTTGTTTATGAAAAGTGTTAAGAACATGTGTGAATGTTGAGTCCCACATCGAATAAATAAAAAAGAGGTTGGACCTTAATATACAATTAGGTGGCTCATCATTTACAAGGCTTAGCTTTTAAATGGATATGGGTCATTCAATGTATATTGGGTTCATGTGGTGTGGTATGGACTCTGTGAATACTTCTAATGGGTTGGGTCTATGTGCATAAGAAGAGCTCAGGCGGATCAAGACTTCCAACAAGTGGTATCAGAGCCAATGGCTAATGATCTTTGGACGGACTCAAAACCGATTTGATGGGCTTACACGGAAACTCTCGATGGAGCGAGAAAAATCCAAGAAGACTCTCGATGGAGTAAGGATGTAGACGGGCTCGCTGCATGGAGGCTCTCGATGGAGTAAAAGCGGATGATTCTCGATCGATGGAGTGTGCGGTGAAAAAAAGGTCCAAGGTTAATTAAATTGGTGTTGGAGAATTAAAAAAAAGATCATGGATAAGGGGAGAGTCAAGTGAATCAAATCGAGAGGGAGTTGGGTCCAATGCATGGTTCACACATGAGGGGAAGATTGTTGGGAATATGTGTGAAGATTGAGTTCCATATCGGATAAATAAAAAAGAGATTAGACCTTAATATACAATTAGGTGGCTTACCACTTATAAGACTTAGCCTTTTAAATGGATATGGATCATTCAATGTATATTGAGTTCATGTGGTGTGGTATAGATTCCGTGAATATTTTCCAACGGGTTGGGCCTGCGCACACACTGAGGAGCTCAGGCGTGCAAACATCCCAACAAAAAGAAATGAGGGAAATTATAGACCATTTAATGCTAGAATGTGGTTGTCTAAAGGGCTGTGGGACCCCCTCTTTTTTTTTCCCCTTCTTCTTCTTCGTCCCCATTTGCAGAGTGCAATTGGTGATGTCAATTAATATTTTGAAGAGCTTGATGCCCTGGTGGTAGCTTTGCGGTTATCTCCTTTCTGCATTTTTGAGTACCATGGAAAAAGATAAATAATAGAATATTTCAAGGAAAATAATTCTCTTTACAAGTTGAAAACTTTGTTTTTCTATTTTGTATAGTTGGGTGCATGGGGTGTAGATCTGGATGTGGATTCATGAATTTTGTAGAGAATATGACAATTTAGATAGGGGAAGCTTTTTGTAATGGTAGGCATTTTCTTAATGCCCTCAATTATGTATATAATTTCTTTTATTCATAAAAAAAAAAATCTTGACCATCATGATTCAAAATATTCTAAAAATGCCACAAAATCAAGATAAGTAGAGCTATCACTTTGTGCGTAAGGAGTCAAACCATAAGAAAATGAGGATGATGATGGAGCCAAATCAAGCACATTAGATACATCTTGAGTAGTTCTTGGCTTGTCATAATCAATGGGGGAGTCTATTATCAAGAGTGGAGAGAATCAAATGCATCAACAAAAACCATACCTAAACTAGGTGCAAGAGTTGGATGCTGCAACTCAATTGTTTGTGCAACTTAATTGTATCAAATGCATCATCAAAAAACCATAGCTAAACTAGGTTCAAGAGTTGAATGGTGCAACTCAATTGCTTGTGCAACTTAATTGTGAATGTGTGATGAGTAACCTCAAAAGTGCCCATTTGATAAAGTAGATGTAGGAGAACCTCTTATAGGAGTCGTGAAACCTCAAAATGGTTATTTGGTGAATAAAAAAGGGTATCATGCACACAGAATTCTGAAAACTTTTTTTTTTGGGGAGGGGGGGGGGGAACACTATGTTATATGAAAAAAATCCTAAAATCAATGGGGATATTAAATGATTTTCAAAACTTGGGGAGGTCATGGCCCCTGCTCGTCCTCCCTTAGGACACCGCCCCTAATGGTCAAGCTTAGTGATGGTGGCGACCAGGGTTTATGGTTTTTCTGGTGGTGGGTGATAGGGTTCTGAACTCTGACTAGTTTAGTGTTGGTCATCAACATGCTCCGAGATGGGTGTTCGATGGCTCTAATGTTGGAACAAGTGTGGCTCTGGTTGATTCGAATTTTGGCAATGAATGAAGGTTGTGAGGTTTAGGGTTTTGAGGATTTTTGGCTCTAATATGAATCGATATAGCATAGGGAAGCGAAGAAACCAAGAGAAAAAAAATCTAAACTAAACTCTATTGCTAAACTTTAATCAATTTCATTCATTCAAAAACTAATGATCCGATACAAGTATTGCTTTTATATAGGCTAAACCTAAACAAGCATTCTTAAATTACGTAGTAGCAAATAAAATCCAAAAAATATAAAGTCCTTACAATATTAAAAATAATCTAGAAAATAAATTCTAAGATATAGAACTCGTAAGGTATAATATCGCATCCATGTTGCTAGCGCCCCCCCCCCCCCAACCAAACAAAAAAAATAAATAAAAAAGGAAAAAGGATTCTTAATGTTTGATGATACACTTGGTGCGTTTGGTGTGCTATAATTCTTTTAAAACTTCTAAAAGTTATTTACTTTTCATCTCATTGTATGAATTATGAACCTAAAACATTTATCTTACTTTTTATCACTCTAAAAGCCCCCAGAATGGAGAAACTCATATTTGCTGAGAAAACAAGTTGGATTTTTTTTTTCTAGTGGTCAACATTGAATACTTATTTTTCTGCTGGAATTGTTTTCTGTATAATATGTTCAATCCCATTTGTTTTAGAATTCAGGTTGCAATACCACACAAGTAATTTACTGAAACTTCTCCTCTAATTATGATTATTACTGAATCAGGACTGGTGCGAGGAATCGACACTTTCAGACGTACACTCTATGTAATTACGCCTGTTCCACAGAGCACGTTGGAAAAGGTTGACCTTTTATTGCAGGGGTGTATTCAAATTCCTACGTGTCTATTGCAGGTAACATGAACTCTCTTCTCCCACAAAGGCTGTTCCACACTATGGTCCAATGTCGCAGTCATGACAGCCATCTTTGTGACCTAATTTTTTTATACAGTCGCAACGTTGCAATATCGGGTGATATATAACAGTTAGCTAATTAGAGACTTTAAAAAATACAAATTAATAATCGGGCCAATATCTTATTGTTTCCCAATGTTTCACTGGTATATTGCTCGATATGATAGCAAATTACACCGATATCTTGCTGTCTCCCGCTGTTTCACTGATATATCTCCTGACATGGTACAAGATATGACCAGATCGCTTAGGGTTGACGTGCTGTGAAATCTTATCTCGATCGTAGGTTTTCATCCAAAATGACCGCGACTTTGAATCATGTTTTGTAGAGCTCACTTATATTTTTGAAAACCCCTCCAATCCTGATGCCATCTTATGCTTGATCTCTGCTTTTGTGCAAAACCCTAGTGAGGAAACTAGGACATTTTGGGACTACAATTCCATCCCTCCCCCCTTCTATTTGGCCTCCAATTGGGTCGCCCAAGATATAGTACATTTTTTCCTTTTAATTTATGAGCTTATTATCGGATAGAATCTGTGACTGGAGTGTTCTCAGGTGCACTATAATAAGGACTTGTTAAAAATAAACATTCATGCAGTCTCTCTCTCTCTCTCCCCCTCGTGCCCCTAGTAAAATAATAGTTTCTGATATTTTTGGGTATGCTTGTTTCTTACCATTAACTGTTGTTCTCCTCTCCTCAGGTACGAGGATGCATCTCACCTTATATGTCCAAGAATGTTTTACCTACAAACTAGCAGAACCAACGGAATTGTTTCCAGAGCTTGCATGGGATTGACATAGTTGTTTCTCCAGCCATATTTTTTTTGTTTTTTCCGGTTATTTATTAAACAAAAGACATGACATCGATGTACATATATATTTTTAGAACCTTGCCTTAATATATGTTAGAAATGCCTGCTACACGTAGGTTGATATTATTCTGAAATAGGTAGTGTCGAGTATGTATGGTACTATGATATTCGTTTATGCTAGAAGTTGGATTCCAGAAGTTAATACTAGTATATAAACTATAATCTGTCCCTGCTACGTGTTTAATTTGGTTCCTCTTTCCATTAACTATTAAGATGTAAAAGGAATTAAGCTATTCAAGATTTGCTTGAGCTCAATTCAGAATATGAATGAATCAAACTTGAATTGCAATTTTAAGTTTGTTATACTATTGAAGTCAATAAGAATTTGTTAAAAGCTCGAAAAGTTTTAACAAATTTAAGTCAAATATTTTCCTATTTGACTTGGTTATGTTCGGATTACGATATCCCTAGTTATTATACTGGTTAGTGGGATAAATAGATTTAAGACGCGTGGAAGTAGAGTTTTTGGAACTTTGGGAGAGATTAAACGCTTAATGGGATCTAAAATGACATGAAATTCGGTCAAATAATCACATTTGCTGTTTAATTTTTTGCCTTTATTTTTAGGCCAGTTTAGCGCGGAGGATTGGAATTTGCTGTTGATGGATTGCCTTTGGGGATGCGAAGGAATTTGAGTCGAAGTGAACTGCATTCCTCATTCGTAGGGGCAGACTCATAGCATAGGCCGCGGTGGCAACCGATCCCCATTGGGAAAAAAAAAAAAAAAAAAAATCTTTATTATCAATCGCGATTCCATATACAATGTCAGTTCATCACCGAAATTATCAAAGTTATCAATTTTGTTTAAATTAATTTTTTTTTTCTTGCATTACCATGATTATTTTTAATAATTCTTGACATGTCCCTAATTTTGTAATCCGAGATGGATTGAATAAAAAAATGGGGACTCAATAAACCCAAATAAAACTAAACCACGATTCAGTCACTACTAGGATGAATGACCACTTATCATTGTCTTCGACGGCAGATAATATTCATTAAAAAAAAATTTTTAAAAAATAGTAGATAATATAATTTAGGGGATAATTATCTTTATAGTTCTATATTTGGGGTAAAAATCATTTACATCCCATGTACTTTATTATTATTCACTAATATCCCCTGTATTCACGATTAAAGTGCAAAGTTAGACGGAACTATTAAAGTTAATGGTGCGTGATATGCACAAAAAAAAAAAAAAAAAAAAAAAAACTGCAAGAATTGAATATCCAAAAGGGAAAAAAGAAGAAGGGGATTAACAGATGAAAATACCTTTCACTCTCACCTTCCAAGCCTCTGTTGTTGACATGGCCTCTGGCATCGATCCTCTTGAACAAGAACTCCCCGACAAGATTTCTTCTCTTATCAACTATTTTGCCTCCAACATCCTCTCAAGAACCAACCTATCGGCGAGGAAGAATCACTGTAATACAAAGTTAGGGTTTTCAGGCATAACAGTTACATATGTATATGTATATGTATATGTATGTACATATATAAAAAATTTTAATTTCTCAAGAAATTTGGACTGAGTCTAATTAAATCTTCACTAAAGTCTCATTTTTGCATTTGCATCTATCGAATTCCCTCATTTCAAGAGCGAGGGATTGAAGAAATATTAGGGATTGAGTTTGTTACTTTGCTCGAAATTGGAATAGGGATGTGGGCTTTCTATCAATAAAGGTTCTGATTTATCTAATCTTCAACTTAGTTCTAATTTGTATTATATATATTGTGCATTTTGCACAAATTTTTGTGTTTTCCACATTTTGACTCACATATGATAATTCAGTTGTTAAAAGAGTGGAGACGAAGATTGAATTAATTTATTTGTTCGCACTCACTTTGCTGGTATACATTAATTTATTTGTTTGAAACTTTTAATAATGGTTAAATTTGTGTTGAGAGAGAAACATGAAAGAGCAGATGAGAGAGAAGAGGGTAGCGAAGAAGAAGAATGGGGTAATTATGTCTTTTTACCATTTAACGTAATTCCGTTCACTGTTGCACTTTAATTATAAATACAGGGACTATTATTACATAATAACGAAGTGCAAGGTATAAGTGATTAGGGAATATAAAGGCAATTACTTGTTTTTTTATTATTTCATAATATTTAATACATAAAATGCATCCACTAAATTTAGAAATTCTCTCTTCAAATATATTTAATTTGTATTATCAAATTAATTAAAAGGTTGTTTTTGTACCTTCCTTTATTTTTTTCTACTTTTTGTACCATTTTTACTCTCTATCTCCAAACTAAACTTATAGTTATGCGACCTCATCTTTCATTTATTTATTCTCTCTCTTTTTCTCTCAACCCACCTTTCTCACATTCAATCTCTCTTAACCCACTTGACCATCTCTCTCTCTCTTCTCTCTTATTCCACTTGACCATCTCTCTCTCTCTTTCTCTGGGTTCAACTGAATTTTACCTATACTAATATTTATTTATTTATTTTGCATCCTTCTTTTTGTCTCTCAAACCCTAATTCTCTCCTAGTTAGAACATTATGTTAATATATGTTAGAACTCTATTTTCCACATGCAATACTTGTTTCAAGAATTAAGATTCAATCTAATTTTTTTCAAAAACAACTAAGGTATTTTGTGATTAAATTATGATTTGATTCTAATATTAATATTTTAGTGTTTTATTTTATTGCACACATTATTCATATTTAAGTTAGTAATATGATTTTTTAGTTGTTATTTAGAAAATTTGTAATGTTTATTTTTATTTAATTTTGCTCCCATTCAATAAAATTCCTATTCGCCCCTGATCTCAAATAGATAGTTCAGCAATAAGAATGTCCCTTATGAGGTTTGTTAATTCTTGACTAGTGAAATTGGTTTTTCCATTGATAAGCACCATTTTTAAATCTCATTTTCTAAACATGTTTCTTTCTTCAAGGCAAGTACTAGTAATTCTTACATATTTGCTTATATATTTCATTGAACAAAATTACATAACTCCATAGCAGCCTAAGACTAACGTAAAATTCAAGTGCAGGAGCTACTCAATCTACAACAACAACTACATCACTTCAATCGTGCATATTTTTCTTGGGTTAATATATATGATTGGAACAAAAACTTTTGGTCCTCCATACCCAGGGACAGACCCACCCTTTAACAATAGGGGTCCCCCGGCACCCCCAGATATTGAAAAAAAAAAAAAATTTATACACATAGTATAGTTATATTTATAATTCGTTTTTTTTTTTTTTTCAAAATGACACCTGACCCTTTTACTTTGGGCTATATTTAATTTTTGAGTTGGTTCATTTATGAATTATAAGTCTTGATTCTTGAGTTGGGCCATGAATAATCTAATCTAATTAATTAAATACTTTCCAAGATAAGTTTTTGAGATTGCATAGAACTAACAGAAGATAAACTTTGAATAGACTTTTTAATTTTAAGAAACATTTTTGAGGTTGGAAAAGAAATATTAAAATTTATAAGAATTGGTTCTCCCCTACTAAATTCTTGGTTCCGTCCTTGTCCATAGCCATTGAGTGAAGGACAAATTAGGACAATTTGTCTCATTGAGTGAAGTAATTTCTCTCTTTCTATTGTTTCGCTCTCACTTCACTGTTATATACTTATCCTTCTCTTTCATTTATGCATATTATGAAGTAGAGTTAATCCATGTTCTGATTTTTTTTTAGTTAAACCAATATTTTTCTGGAATGTATGCAGGTTGTGATGTTAGTGGATGATGTTAGAAATTCAGAATGTTCAGTAACGAGAATGTCTCTGAAGTGAACACCTTTTCGTTGATTGACAAGTAAGAAAATAAAAGAGAAAATAAAGGAAAATGGGTTTGATTCACGCGCAACCCTTCTCTTCCAAATGAAAAAATTAATCCCAAAATTGATAATTCTTTTTTCGTAACACTTTTTCCTTACAATGCTCTCTATTTATAGACTTTATAACAACCATCAAACTAACTAACTAATTTGATAATTGAATCCTAAGTAACTAATTTGGATCTATAACAGTCTCCTACAAGGTAAGCTAAAAGTTTGACTAGTGAAATTGGTTTTTGCATTTGTAAGCCCCGTTTGTTTTGACTGCACTTTTTACAAAATACTTGTTTCATTCTTTCCATGCGAAGGGCGAAAGATCATAAATTCTGTTGTATTTTCTTAGATATTTCAGAAAACACAATTAGTTTTGTTAAAATGCAGCTGCAGGAGCACATTAGTTTTGTGTAATGATAAAGCAAGAACAAAGAAGTGATGCATTAGAAATTAGGAATACCAAAAATCAGGGGAAAAAACAAGGAATGAGAAACAACAACAATTCCTTACATCAGCTGCTCCTCCAATCCAATACTTCTGGCCTGATTCACATGGAGTGTTAATGACAAACTCTTCCTTGCTTGAATCATCTATTGTGACCGTCTCAATGCCTCGAAACTAAAAACAAAAAGCAACCCACAAAGTAATCAAGGAAAACTATACAGAGAACCAAAGTCCAGGGACTGGCCAAACACCTCATATTAATTGATTGAACAACCTTTACATACGTGACTTTCATGGCCCAACGTGGTCATTGCAAAGCAATCGTAATTCTCCGAGATGATGCTTTGTGCCAAAAAATTGGATGACACCAGCCCTGAAATTCATTGAAAAATGACTCTATAAATATGGTTACAAGTCATGAGACAAAGTGTCCTATATGCAAATATTTTACAAGCATTAGTTCCAACTTTATATTGATTCCAATTTTATGGGTGTATATCCATATCTGTACATATGCTTCTTGTGTTTCGGATGCATCAACCCCTTTTCTTTACAAATTGCTGTGGTTTGCATTAAGAAATAAATAAATAAATAAATATGAATCTTGTTGCACAAGATCATTATCATAGAAGGAGAAAAGAAAGGTCAAATGACCGCCTCAATAGAGGAGTGACAAACTTGGGCTAATGCAGGACCTGTCTTATTGTTTATGGACCCAAGTCATGAGACAAATTGTCCTATATACAAATATTTTACAAGCATTAGTTCCAATTTATGGGTATATATCCATATCGGTACTTGTAATTCTTATGTTTCAGATGCATCGTCCCCCTTCTTTACAAGTTGATGTTCTCTGCTATTCAACATATGAGCTCCGCCAAAAAAAAAAAAAAAAAAAAAAAAAGGCCAAACCAAGTAAAATTTGTAGAGTGAGTCTTCTGATGGATAGCAACTCATTTCGCTCAAATTAAGCTAAATATCAATCTTCATTTGGTTTCTGAAAAAATAAATGACACATATACATTAAATATGGAGGGTCTAGTTCTTTTAGACCCTAGTAATCAAAAAAAAAAAAAAAAAAAAATATATATATATATATAGAATTTTAATTTGTTGTACTTTCTTTATTCCTCTTTGATCTCTCCATTTGGCTAACAATCAAACACGGTAGCAACAAATATTCAACTCGTAAGCTTGTAAAAGCTCCAGCTTTCGAAGCTCGATCGAGTTCGGGCCCTTTTCCGAAGTGAGCCCTCCCTTAAAAACCCTTCAATCGATCCAACAGGTACTCAATTCGCCTCAACGTCATCTCCCTCTGCTGCTCGGCTTCATCGACTGGTTTTAGTCCGGCGTTCGACTCGAATACCCTCCCTCCCCGCGGCAGAACAGAACAGCTCGCTCTGATTCATCAGTTTCCGCATCTCCTTAATTGATGTCGAATTCGAAACCCTCTGATAGCTCCGGAGGTGAGTAACTGAGTCACACCGAGGGTTCGATCGACGGACATCGAGATCGATCCTGCCGGTGGACGGAGAGGAAAACGCCATTGATGAGCTCGAAGGTTGCAATTCGGCCTCCAGTCGGAAGATCAGAGAGAGAGAGAGAGAGAGGTAGTTGGGAATGGAGTTAGGAAAACGTGTGACGAGAAAAAAGAAAAAAGGGAAAAAAATGTTCTTTTTTAAAATTACGCGCGAGGGGTTGAGGTGGGACCTATGAAAAACTGACCGTTACGTTTCAACATCTTTAGGCAAGTCCCATTTAACAAATTTTCCAATGAATCAGTAGTTAAATAAAATTGTTCGAAAATAAGTTTATTTATATTTATTTAATAAATATTGACACCATGATCATAAAAAGTTTCTTAATCTTGTTAGACTTGATGTTGGTTTCCTATTTTGATACTCATATTTATTAAGAGATTTCCTAAAATTTGTTAAATTTTATGTCGGTTTCCTATTTTGATAATCTCATTTATTTCCTAATCTTACTATATTTTATGTCTGGTTTCCTATTTTTAATACTCGTATTTATTAAAAGATTTTATAATCTTGTTAGATTTTATGTCCGTTAGTCGCATTTATTAAAAGATTTCGTAATGATTTTTTGTCAGTTTCCTATACTGATACTCACATTTATTAAAAGATTTTTTGGCCGTTAGCTAAGATTTCCCCTCCCTCCTCCTTATAAATAGCTTTGAAACCTATTGAGAGTTATTAAAGAGCTTTTACATTTATAGTTGGAAGAATATCTAGTGCAAATAATTCAAATGTGCTATCATCAACCAATGCAAAACTATCATCACCTTCATCCCATGGCCAATTATCATCAACTTCATCCTATGGCCCCTCCTCGTAGTAGAAGAAATGGTTATGATAGTTATCTTATTCATCAAATACCGTATTATCACTATCGTGACTCAACCTTTTATGGGAGATATGGTAATTATTCATTTTTTATATATAACAAATCATCGTCTACTAAATTTTACCAAGTGTGTGTGTAATTTCTTGCTAATTTTGCAATTTCATTCATGGCATCTCTGTGTTTTGGAATTGTTTGTTTTTCTAGAAGATGATAAAAATTCAACTGTGTTGTGTTTTTAGAGCTAACTAAATAATAATAATAATAATAATAATAGTAGTAGTAGTAGTAGTAGTAGTAGAAGAAGAAGAAGAAGAAGAAGTAATTAACCCTTAATTTTGCTCCAAAAGTTCTACCTGGTAAAACCCAGAATCAGATTCGTCCGGCCTTACTCACTCGATCCCATCGCCTCACTTTCCCCTGTAAATCAGACAATTGTTAAACAGAAGGGAAACAGCAAGGTAAGGCGGAAATGTTGTCGGCTTGCGTAATCACGATGGCGCAGGAAGGGAGCGGAGAATATCGGACGGTGCAGGAAGCGGTAGACGCCGTCCCTCTCTGCAACAGCCGCCGGACGGCGAACTTAGTATCACCGGCAGTTCACAAGCAGTCGGTGTACGTGGCCGTCGCCGGTTTGCATCCCGAAGGCACAGTCCTAACCTAAAACAACACCACTTTCAAAATTGATCTGCGTAGAAGTTCCTAGACATCGCCTGTGATTGGAACCGAAAAGTTTTTGGGTGTGGAACTGCCATTGATGAAGGAGAGGAGAAGACATTTGAGAACTCTGCTCTACACTTTACTTTTTCCCAGAATTAGTTTTGCCGAAAAGGTGTAGTTTTAGGTTGTATCTATATATGCAGAAAGATTTGCTTTTTTTTTTTTTGTAAGTTAATATGTCTTGTCTGCAGTTGAAGAGTGTGTCTTTTGATATAAAGATTGCCTTAAAATTGGGAGATTAGGAACAATTTGCTTGTGAATTTCGATTTCAGTTGCATTCTTTTGTATGAAAAATGATATGGCTTCACCCATGACGGGAAGATCATCTTGAGTAGCTTCATGTTGAATCAAGTTCTCAAATGACTAATTCCACGAAATACGAACTGATCAGTTTATCATTTTGGTTTCTTCACAGGGACTAATGTCCGCGGAGGTTTACCGGAGATGAGGTACACGGGCAGGCTGCAAAATTCGTACTTTGAAATTTCCAGCAGTCTTGGCTCTCACTTGCATCCTTCTTACCTGCATTATCACCAAGTGCTCCTGCATCGTACACCACCTCCCTTGCAAGCATCCGAATCAATCAATTTCAATCCCCGATCGCAAATACCATCATCATCTTCACACAGGCATCAAATCTACAATATAGATGATGGACACACAAACTTTTGGCCCTCCATACCCATTGAGCAGAGGACGAACCAGCGCAATCCACCTCCAGAAATTAGCAGCTTTGGTCGTCGCCCAGCAATACCATCATCATCATCATCTTCATACAGGCATCAAATCTACAATGTAGATGATGGACACAGAAACTTTTGGCCCTCCATACCCATTGAGCAGAGGACGAACCAGCGCAATCCACCTCCAGAAGTTAGCAGCTTTGGTCGTCGCCCAGCAATACGTATACTAGATGTAACATCTCTCTCTCTTTTTCTGCTGTTTTGCTTTCGTTACACTGTTAAATAATTGTCCTTTTTCTCATTCCTTCATGCTCTTTGAAGTATAGTTAATTCATGCTCTCTTTTATTTCATTTTTTATAGTCAACTAATATTCCCCTGGAACGTGTGCAGGATGTGATGTTAATGGATGGTGTTCGAAATTCAGACGTCTCAAATAGGTGGTTCAATAATGAGGATGTCCCCTATGAGGTTTGTTAATGCATGAACCAGTGAAATTGGTCTTTCCATTGATAAGCACCTTCTTTTTTTTTTATGTCTCACTTTTTTAGAAACATGTTGAAGGCGACTATTAGCAATTCCTGCAAATTTGCTTAGATATTTCCCAAAACAAAATTATGTAACTGCATAGCGGCCTATGACTAGCGTAATATTCAACTGCAGGAGCTACTCAATTTACAACGACAATTGCCTCACATCAATACTGCAGAGTTTTCTCGAGTTAACATAGATGACGGGAACAGAAACTTTTGGCCCTTCATACCCATTGAGCAAAGGACAAATCAGGGCAATTTAACTTCAGAAGTTAGCGGCATTGACCTTCCAGCCATGCATCTGCAAGATGTAATTTCTCTCTTCCTATTGTTTCAGTTTCACTTCACTATTACATACTCATCCTTGTCTTTAATTAATGCATATCCTGAAGCAGGGTTGATTTGTGTTCTTATTGTTATCATTTTTTTAAATGAAACTAATATTTTCCTGAAATGTATGCAGGGTGTGATATTAGTGGATGATGTCTCTCAAGTAGACGCACTTCTTGTTGATTTACAGGTAAGATAATAAAAGAGAAAACAAAGGAAAATTAGTTTGATTATAGAACAATCCTTCTCTCCCAAATGAGAACTTAATCCCAAAATGATAATTCTTTTGTTTGTTTCGATTGCACTTTTCTCACACTTGTTTCTTTCTCTCCATGCGAAGGGCAAAATATCAGAAATTCCTTTGTATTTGCTTAGTTATTTCATGAAACAAAATTACATACTCCAATAGCAGCTTATGAGTCTTAACATAAAATGCAACTGCAGGAAGTAGATCAACAAGAACCATTGGGCCTTGTTAAAACTAGATTCTCTCGGGAAACAATCCTAAGGCATTTGAGGACAAGAACCCATATTTCATCTACAAATAATTTAGATCTCAACGAAGAGTTAAACTCGGATCAAGTTCCTGAAATCTGTGTCATATGTCAGGTAAGAAAACCAACATGTTTTCACTTTTCCCATAGTACATTAATTGTTCGGGATTTCAATATCTTAATAGCTCTTTGCGATGACAAATGGTGTGCAATTTTGCAGGGTGAGTATGAAAACCATGAGGAAATTGGGACTCTTCAATGCGGACATGAATACCATGCGGAATGCATAATGAAGTGGCTGCAACAAAAGAATGTTTGCCCCATCTGCAAAGCTAAAGCTTTGCCCGTATAAAGCTAGGATTTTAATTTTTTTTTCATAGATTTTGTATGGTTCGACAGGCTCTGGAAAAGTTTTGCACGATGTAATCTTTTTTTTTTTTTTTTTTGAAAGGTCTACGATGTAATCATTTACTTGAAATAGTCGTTTTTTTTACCATTTTGTAAAGCCTACTATTACCCACTTGTCTATTGGTTCAATTTTTTGGTTCATTATTTTTGTAAAATTTACGTATTTCAATTCAAGCATGTTTAAAATTAAATTTAAAAAGACAAAAAAAATATTTAAATAATAATTAGAATTAAAAAATAATTTAAAAGTGATCAAATATTAATTAAATTTAACAAAAAGTTAACTTCTCTCGTAATAACAACAATCGATATATTTTAAATTTTAAAAAATATTACAATTTATTAGACTTGAAAGTGCCTAAATATTAATTAGGTCAGAGGTTAATTTTTTTAAGTTTAATTTTAAATTTAAATTAACAATGCTAATCATCAATTAAAAACATAATTAATAATACTAAGTATTTGAGTTATTCTTATAAAGTACAACGTATAATTAATAAAAATAATATTTTTTAACTTGAGTCATTTTTATAAAATCATTTAAAAAATTATTTTAATATAATTAAGATTAATAGTATTTCCATATCAAACTAACTTTGCAAAATGAATCAATAAATAAAAAAACTAAAATGTATATTAAAATTAATAAACAGTTTAAAATAAAAAAGAGATCAGATCGATTAGGCAAGTTTACGATTTAATATATATAGTCTAGAGCAAATTTTTTTTTTAGGATTATGTTAGATTGAGATTTGTTAATATATAAACTTTTAGTATTACTATGGAAACTCGATTTTGATCAATTCTATCAACTATAAATCTAAAAAAAAATAACTCAACAATTATTTTATAAAATTATGCAGCTTTGTTGAAATACTTTATAATATATTTAAAAATTATGTTGTTCATGCAAAATATTATACGTGTAACTCAGAGAAAGAGAGAGAGAGAGATTTGGTGAAGAAATAACATTAAGCTCACATCTTAAATACAAGCTGCAATGAACATTACCCTGAGAATGTAAATGCAAGTAGACATATTTCAAGCATAATTCAAAAGTTAATCACCATTTCCATGGACCACATAAAACAACTAATCAATCAAGTACAGTAGAAGTCAAATTATCTTAATAAATTTCCAAATCCAATTCTGAGCAATCAAATATGAACTAACCTACAGTAGCGAAGAACTATAATAATACACCAACGAGAATAAAAAGATTAAAATAGGAAATTGCAGAGAAAAAATGTGGATATTGATTCTTGTCGCTTTGGCTAAGCTCGAGAAGTTCAGTGTCACATCGGGAAATGCTATAAAAACGACAGTTTGTCATCTCAGCATTTCACATGCTTATATAGCAATTTTTTTTTTTTGGTGCTGAGTAGTTAATCAGTATTTGATTGAATACTGATAATTTTTTTGCATTTAAAAATATTACTGTTAGGATGCGTTTGGAACACCATTTTTTGATGAAAAACTCTGAAAACCTCT
>QLOD02000033.1:22881279-22908345 GCA_003260245.2 Sideroxylon spinosum | reverse complement strand
CTTAAAATTATCTTAAATTAGGATAAAGTTTAAAGACAAAAATCTAAATGGGTGCTAAGTCTCACGTAAATTGTGTCCTATGGGTAATCTCTGTTACGGTGTTACCCGTCTCATTTACAACCCTTCAACTGTAAATAAAATCATATTGCAGATACGATGTTTATATATATATATATCATTCTAAATTGTAATAGCAAGTTCATGACTGACCAAATCTTTTGCAGGCAAAATGGCTTCCAAAGTGCGCAGCTGCAGGTATCCCCAGCAAGTTTTTCACCAACAATGGAAACCGATCTGTGTCCGAATTATGAGTGAAAAAAAGAAAAGAATAAGAAGCTTTTATCAACTTGGGGGATGAAGATTGTGATGATGGAAAATCTTTTGTCAACTTAGAAGGCAAAAAAATTGAAGACAAATAGTTCTGCATATACCAGGTTTCCAACGTGTGATTGTAAACTTTAAACATCACGGGACTGATCACTGATGGTGTGGTAGATTGATCAGAACATTGGGTGAGGCGGCAAGGTTGGTGATGTTACAGAAGGTGGAGTAGGGACAGCATGTAACTTCTTTAGTGAACATAAAAGGTGGTTAATATCGTGCGAGGTGTATGGTTGATAAAAACTAATCAAAATTCATTAATTTTTATCAGTTTTTTATATTTTTTTCCGATCAAATTTCATTATATATTACTTTTATATCAATTTTTTATATTTCTAATGTAAATTTTGGTTAAATTTTAATTAACCAAACATCCTATATATATTATATAAATAGCAGTGTTTAGTTTCAAAGTTGAGTTTTTTTCTTTTTCTTTTTTTTTTTTTTCCAACGTTTCTGTTTTTTCATACAAAAAATTTTTGTACCATCAACTGATCATATGTTTTTGCATATATCAATTAAATTTTCTCAATAGAGTTTGATTTCGCATCCTCATGGTAGCAATTGCACTTGACGCGATCCAAAACAATCAAGAAAAAATATGAATAGAATGTGACACAAATATATTAACATCAAAATTGATAATTTAATTTTAAAATAAATTGATTGTTTTAAGACATTTATTAAAATTGAAAATATAATATAGTACAAACTGACAAGAGGACAGTATCAGGCAGGAGATCTTTCATTAATTGTATCCCGACAAGTAATTCGTCCTGCCCAACCCATGATAGATTACCCGTCAAATGCCCCGCTCCATGCCATGATCAATAACCCTACTATTATTATTATTATTATTATTATTATTATTATTTTATTTTTTGAAACAAGACAATAACTAAAATATTAAAATATATACAAAGCATCTATTTTCTGATAGAGCAAAAATATTAATACATAAATTAACAAAATAGTAAAAACAAACATATCAATGTATATATAAAGTGAGATTAGTAAAAATATTTAAAATTTTCTAAACTTAATCAGAGTGGGGGTGAGAATTTCGTCATAACCCCATCCCAACCTTAATTGAATTTTAGGCTTGATGTGGGAAGAAAAAAATTAATTTTTTTTTTATAACTGACTATTAACTAGTTATTAAAAAGTTAAGTAACATTTGGTTTGTTTTTTTATTTTCTGTTTTCATTTTATATATTAAAAGTCTCAAAATAAGGAAGAGAAAATGTTCCGTTTTTCTTATTTTAAGATTTCACTTGTTTTGGATTGAAAAAGCTCAAAATGACTTTTTATCATTTTTTATTTTATACATAAATTCATTTTCTATTTTTTAGAACAAATTTTAAAAACACAAGTAGTCAAATGCATTTGATCTGCTTCCCTTGTTTTCAAAAGTATAAAATGAAAAATAAACTCAAAACAGAAAATAGATAACAAAAACAAAAAATACAAAACAAAAAAACAAACCAAATGAGACCTTACTTTTTTGTGTTTGAAAAAAGAAAAAAGCTAAAACTAATTTTTTAACTTTTTGTTAATTTAATAATTTTGCTCTTGCAAGTTTAAAAAAAAAATTAAAATATAAGAGGATAAATTTAACCATTTTTTAAAGAAACCTAAAAAACTAGTAGTGGATGACTTAAAAAATGACAAACGGAGCCCTTGTGTCTCTCTCCCATCTCCGTCTATGTTAAGATATATTAAGATAGAACTGGATCGAGTTTCCCGTTTACCCGCCTTTTTGCCACCTTTAATATTGCCATTCTATTAAGCCAAATATTCAATTTTCACGGATTGGGCACTGCTCCTTTGGTTGAATGGTCCATTGTCCCTTTACGGAGGGCTGCCAAAAATGCTGCATAAACCAGTTGTCTTATTCACTGCGAATCTTTCTGAAACATCTCCACAGATGCCCACGGATTATATGCATACATAAGATAAGAAAATGAATAACAACGCCACCAAACAAAAGCTGCTTCTTTAATAAGGCAATTTCTGAAAAAAAAGAAAAAAAAAAGAAAAAAAAAAGGACATCAAATGCAACATTTTATCATTTGTTCAACTTTCAGAACACAGTACAAAAGCAACCGCATGAAAAAAGACTACCAAGTATTCCTAAAAAATGAATGCAAAGGACAGCTCGAAACAAAGCAAAAAGACATTCTAAAATAGACAAATTCTTTCCATTTTTAACTCAAGAAACACCAAAATCATTTCTCTTTAGACAGCTAAAGGGGAAAAAAAAAAAAAAAAAATCACACACAAAGAAAGAATTGCTGGTAAGAGGTGTGGTATGGAGATTATAAAAAATAGTCTGGCGTTCTACGAGTGGAGTCAGGTTCAATCTGACGAGGAGCCGGGTCGAATTGTAGGAAACTCTGGTCCATATTTTCCCCAATCTCAAGTATTGCTGCCATATTGCCACAACGGTAGCAGTAATTTGGTGCGCTAAATACCGTAACAACATTGTTGTCCTATAAACAAAGAAGTAAAAGTTTAAGAAACAGAACCCCAGAAATATTGAGATCAAAACAGTGAATCTGCTTTCCATCAGGGATTTACAAACCTGACACCAATTGTAGCCTTCCATCACAAGTTGGTGGGCCCTAGAAATAAGAGTAAGCCCATTAGTGTGATTAAATTGAGCAGCTATATCCTGCCCAAAGGTGTATCCAGCTCCCCGAGGAGAAATTCCCCACCCGCATCGATCATCTGGATCAGACCACAAGAGATCACACATTGGACCTTCATGAGGAACCTGTTATCCCATACAACACAAGGAAATTGTAAATGAATAAACACTGAAAAAGGTAGGCATTAGTAAATCTACCTCTAATAACTACAGATTTTTCCTTTCTTGGAAAGGGGATTCATAAAAGGAATCAGTTCAAAAATGCATAACCTGAGGGAAGATATCACATATTCTGGACAAAAAGTTAACTAGGGAAGACAGATGTATCATACACGGGTTATGCTTTCAAACTGAAATCCAATGAATTATTTCTGCATGAAGTTCGGTGGCGGGAACTCCAATATCAAAGCCATTATGAGCAATGACTAACACCATTTTTCAACACATGCCATAGAATACTGCCACATCACTATGTATGGCAGGTGATTTTGTCAATGCACATTTTTCACTGAAATTCTGTACTGTAATTTAAATTAGCTTTTCTTTCAAGGACCCAAGCATCAGCAAACTGAAGTATGTCTCATTGTCAAGAGTCTTTGATTTAAACCATACCCAATTTCTTTCACACAAGAAGGAAACATGAACCAGTGACGCACTTCACATCAAAACACGTATATATGTTGTCAAGAACAAACTAAAATATGAGGAAATTGAACAATGATGACATCTTCGACCAGAATCCAACTCAATCTTACAATTTGAAAAACTGAAACGGAGCACATAAAAAGAGTAAATGGTTCAGCCATTCAACGTACATAAATTGTCAAAAATGATTGGCAAAACAACATGACTAATGTTTTAGCATGTGTATTGTATGCATCAAAAGAAGTTACATATATTTAAAAAAAAAAACACTTGATCAGTAACTACACATGCAGGAAGAAAAGCAATGATGCATGCACCTCCTGTATGCGGTCTAGGGCACGGATATTATCCAATGTATCTAAAGACGGGGAGAGGCCACCATGCAAGCAGAAAATCTACAAGGTGAAACAAATAATTGTCAGAAATATCAAGGGAATAATCAAGTTAAGGCAACGTTACGAAGTCTAACCTGACTCTCAATTAGGGCTGTCAGTGGAAGATAATCAAAAAGGTCAGTGAAATATTTCCACACATTTGCATTTCCATATTTTCTTAAGCATTCATCGTAGAAACCATACCTGAAAAAAGGAAAACATTATTATTAATTATAATAAGAAATTATAATAGGCCCAATGTGGTCCGACCCTTCTCCGGACCCCACATTGGTGGGAGCTTCGTGCACCGGGCTGCCCTTTATAATTAGGAATTTCACATTATAAAACAACGACTAATAATCCAAGATCAAAGCAATTGAAAAGCTCAGAATATGCACAATGTTATTATTCTATGTTATACGGACTTGCATAATATACATGTACATTTAAAATAATTATATTATTTTATAGGATAATATGGTATTAACAAAGTTCCATTAGAGTATTTCATGCATAAAATATATTCGTTATGCATAATTATGTGTTGAAATTGAATTATTTAAAAAGTTTGTATAAATATCCAATTATGTTATTACACATACAATACACTTAACAAGCGTCCTAGTCCACGTGTAGTATCCAACAAAGGTATCTCATATATTTAGAAGAGTCCATGCAACTTTGGTTACTATTTGAAGATCTTTTTCTAATTAGGAATGATGAAAGCAAAGTAAAAATGTATGTAACCGATATAAGACCTCAATTTTGTCAAAAGATGGAATAGGTTGAATGTGTCATCTTTCAGTTTACACGAATCAATGCCCATAATCAGTGTGAAAACAAGAAAGGATTCTATGCATTACATGTTGTCCTACATTGGTTCAAAGTAAAAATCACATATAAGAGATGAATTCTCCTTAACACCTGATTTTTAAGGTTGAGACCCTTACTCTTATGTGTTGTCGAGCTTCTTTAATATGGTATAAGAGCAAGTTTTCAACTGAACCACATTATAGTCTACGTTAAGCCTATGTCCATGCGGGCCAGCGTGAAGGAGGCTGTTAGATGTTATCCCACGTAAATCCAAAGTAAAAATTACTTGCCACATAAAAGAGATGGACTTCCCTCACCTTAACACTTAGATTTTAAGTTGAGGCATCTACTCTTATGTATTATCGAGCTTCTTTAATAGTTGAGGCCTCTACTCTTATGTATTATCGAGCTTCTTTAATACTATGCATTGCTCCCTCTTTCTACATAACTTCTCCCCATTTTCCAAGTAGGTCAATTCAATTCAATTTGTGATTTTACCATAAATCATAACTATGGTCATTCAATAAAGATTAAAATTTCAAATTGGTGGGTTGTTTTAGCAATCACGGAAATGCAATTGCCAAAATGTTCCAATAGCAACAAAATATATGATATAAATAGACCTTTTATATATATATACTAGAAGTATCCACACCTTCGGGAGGTTTAATGCCCTAGAACTCCTGACCCACCCAATGAAGAGCTAGTTAATGCCAAATGAGTGTGAATTGACCTCTATTTCATTTAGTAAAGATCTTTCTGTTGAACTGCTCTTGTGTGTGGTTTAACAACACACATAAACCTTTAGAAGTATAAATTAAAATATATCCAAACACATGAAAACCTATGGTAAGCCAACTAAATAACTTCATCTTTTACCATATGCTACTGTATTTTGGTTTGGTTAACTATATCACAAAGGAAATATTATAATTATTATTCTACTATTGTTTCATTTAAGTCTCTTAGAATGGATCGTGTTTCATGGAAGATAAACAATATCTTGTTCCTTGGTCTTCCATTGTTGCTAAATGCAAGCCCTCCAAATTAACAGCTCAAGTTCAAGTCAAGTAATCATCCTCTCCACTGCAGGGGGTTGGGGGTAAGACTACCTACCTAAAACCTCTCCTAGACCCTGTTATACAATTAGGAAACACGTGTCCTTTGGCAGAGCCCACATCATGCACATTCAGAGACATTTCTGACATGGGCTTATAGCTTTAATCATTAACCGCCAATGCCTGTGAAGTCTATGATAAACACCCAAAACTTAAAGAAGAAAGTGCAATTAGATTAAGAATGTTGTTTCTGTCACACATGGTAATAATCAAGTACTGGCATACCCTACTAATTTACATTGTGTTGTGTTTTGGATGCTAGAGTTGAGTTACCACTGTTAAATGCTATTGAAACCACATGTCTGACCACAGTTTCCAGAGAGCAATAATTTTAGTACCCGGTACAGAGAGATACTGGTTGCAAGTTTATTTATTTAATTATTCTTTACCCTGGTAAGTCACTGGTGTGAAATTTTAAATTCCATAATATAACGTAATAGCATAACATGTACAAAATGTTCGCATACAATATCTGTACCATCTTCCTCTTGCAATTTCTTCCTTAACTTACTCGAGTGCACACAAATAACTTCAAATATTTTATGATGCCCACCTAGGGGTGAACATAAGTTGAATCAGTTTGGGTTCCGGACGTGGAATGGATCTGAACTGATATTGGAACAAATCAATCTCGAGTTGTGTTGGTCCTGGTTTGATTTTGGGCCTTTTACATATTAAATGTTCAATAGAATAGGGAATGAAGGGCATGCGGTGATTGAGCTGTTTGATAGCAAACTCCACAACGATATTGGAGGTTATTGAAGAATCTAAAGAGCAGACTAGATTTGCTGACCCCTAAGTTGCTGATTAGTACCATGGTTCAAAGTATTGTCCGAGGCAACCAATATCTCCTCATCTCAGATAGGTATCGAGGAAAACCGTGCCGAGATTTCTGTCCTCACCAAGGAAAATCGCTGAGAGTATTCAACTCAGATTATCTCAACCGCGATAAGCCAATATCTTGGCGATAGACCAAAACATGGAGAAACAGAAGAGAAAAAAGCATCTGACCTTCAGATTTGGACTTCAGGACAAGAGATATATATGACATTCACAAATCACAATCATGTCCCACTGGTGGTTCGTCTTTGCATAGCAATCACAGACTGATCGACCTTGTCCCACTGGTGGTTCATCTTTGCATAGCATTCACCTTGTCGTGAGCGTCTCCGTTAGAGCATCACTGCCTCGTGATCACAGTGCCACTGCCTCCTTCCCTCAAACTTTAACCTCCCCATCAGATCTATTTTGTTTTTGTTTTCTTTTGTTTTGTTTTCCTTTTCATATAAATTCCATTTTTAATTTTTTAAATTGATGAATATATATTTTTAAAAAAATAGTATATAATTCAAATGTAGCACTGTTTTTTTTTTAAATTTTCTATTAAATATAATACGACTTATTAATTATTGTGACTAAAATTAAGTAAAATATATATATTTGAATTCTTCATATGTCTTCGGATTGGCTTGTATGTTTATTTGATTTATATTAACCATGTGATCTATGGTTTGTCAATAATACCATTGGTGCAAAATTTGCCCATTTGCATGTTATAAGTAATTTATTTAAGGTTTAATAAAATAGTTAATATACATTGGTCATATAATACAATAATTTTATTATCTACATTTTTTTTGAATTTTTTCTTGATTTTTTTGAATTTTTTTAAACTAAAAATATGAAAAATTGCATATCACTTGATACCATGACATAACACCGCAACCGCATCAAAAATTCTTGAGTCGATACAATGTTTGCAACTGCGACTTTCAACCATGATTAGCACCACTTTCAACAATTAACATATTAGTCATCAACTTTGTAACCCCCATTCAAATTCAATGCATTTTAGGTGAGAGAGACAGGTTTGCAAATCAAAATGAGAGATTTGATTTTTCAACATCCATATCCTCACCTAAACGCCACTGTCGTCCTTCCTCTCTCCATTGGTAAAGTGAACCCACTACATCTTCTCACAAGATGACGGGATATTAGCTGAATGTGGCCACAGTTGCAATGCATTATTTTTGATGAATAGTTATTCCTATGAGTGCTGATTACAGCAGCACCCTAGCAACACATTTGTAGTGAGAGACTTTAAGAGATTTTGGAGATGGAAGATATTGTAGGGAGAGATGACTGGGGAGGATAAACAACATGCCCTTGGATTCATGATTGAGAGAAAATAATTGGTCACATAATTAGGAAGAGACATGCTAATTAGAAATCAGGTTAGTCCCGTCCTGAAATACCAGAAATTGAACTGATAATTTTAGTTCTTTCATTTTGGAACTGAAAACTGCATCGATTTCTTGTTCCATCATATCTGATCATATTTTAGGTTCACTGATACACCCCTAGTTCCATAACCTAATTGAATATTTCCACATTTTCTCAATGCTTTCTATTGTTTTCAACCCCTAGTTCCATAACCTAATTGAATATTTCCGCATTTTCTCAATGCTTTCTATTGTTTTCAACATTTTTCTTCCCAAAATTTTGTGTACCCTAAAGGGCATCTAAGCTATAATGTGTATGAAACATCCCATTTCTTAGCACACAATACCCCATACTCCGCATATCCATCTTTGTAATATATTCCATCTCAAAAGATATTATTAATCAAAAAATGATCACTATTAACTTCTATTGTACATGACTTCAATAAGCACTTGTATGGGATGAATGCATGACTTCAATTTGAAAACAACCCTCTCTCTCTCTCTCTCTCTCTCTCTCTCTCACACACACACACACACACACACACACAAAAGGGAAAAAAAAAAAAGGCAAATGCACATTCACAAGACCATAAAGCTAATGCATCAAAATACTTTAACTACATCTAAAATATCAAAATACTTTAACTACATCTAAAATGTCCTTTTTTTAAGTGCAAGTCTAAATTACATTGTATTATAAGACACTAATGACAAAGATTATCCCTTAATTGCTTAAAGAAGTCATTTTTGAACAAAACAATTAAGCAGCATTGGCATTAGCTATTAACAAATAAGAGAGTAAATCATTTATGTCTAACAAATATATTAAATTGGCAGTTTAATACAATAAGATTTGAGGAGCATGGAGGCCTTACACTTGAGTTATCTGCCTACTTTCATGATTTCCTCTAAGAATTGTAATTCTATCTCTATAACGAACTTTCAAGGCTACTAAAAGTGTGACAGTCTCCACTGAGTAGTATCCTCGATCTGTATCCCACAAAGGCAGAAAAAAAAAAAAAGAAAAAATGACACGATTAAAATGTGGCATCTTAACATGAAAAGCCCAATAGCTGATGCAGAATGAGATTGTATATTTTATGCCAACCTAGATTAGGAATATTTAAAATATTTAGTAGGGTAATTATTATTTCATTCTCATGGGCTTAAAGCCTCATTCTTACCATTTAAGCAATAGGATTAAGGATTCCTAAACTAGTTAGGAAATCCCATAAATTAGATTGGGTTTATTTTAAGTATTTTAATTTAATTATTTGTTTTTATTTTTGCGCCAAATACCATATTGTAATAAATTTGAGATTTAGATTACATTTATTTTCAAAGTTAGAATAGGAAAACACTATTAGAGAGTTCGGAAACCGTTTTCCATAAAGTATAGGATTAGCTTTATTTTATCATGAATAGGATCTTTTGTAATCAATTTTATCAATAAAATCAAATTACTTATAACTTTGTGTTCTCTGTTTTGGCGTTTGTATATTTAACACTGTGTTCTTGTGAATTCACAAACATTTTATCATACTCGAGAACGATATTTCATCAAACGCCCCGCCACTACATCAATAGCTATGTCAAATGGACTTAGGTATGGGTGTCAGGTGCAAGTATAGGTTCATATCTATGTCTAAGAGTTGGATCCATTAATTCTCTAGTTCAAGGATATGGGAAAATATTCAGATATTTAATATGATTATTTTACTTTATATGACAATATGGTATTTGCAACATGTCATTACAGTATTTTGTGCATAAAATATAATTTATATACATAATTATGTGCTAAAATCAAATTGCTAAATATGCTTTATATGGATATCCAATTATAGATATCATACCCCTACCCAAATGTCCTTATCAAAATATCAACTATCCATCACGGGCATACAATTAGAAGAGTTCATGTAATATAGCTCAACAGTAACACAAGAATATACAACAGTTGATTAGGACTGAGGGTAAACAACTTCGACCCTATCAATTGGAAGAAAAAAAATCTCCATCGGTAAATTATAGGCCAAGCAACAAAATTAGGAAAAATGGAAACTACTCTAACGACTAAAAAAAGATGATAAAAAGGAACACCCTATCAAGAAAAGATATCAACTCAATTCAAAGGGTACATTATATAAAATGGGTGCACACCAAAACTTAACAAATACAATGAAGCTTAGCAAATGCAACTCTAACAGACTTACAGTTGCGAATACAATTCATCCTAGCATTTTGACCCTATTTTTATCATATGATCATATCCTGCATGGAATTCTAGGTCATTGTGTCTATCCTCATTTCTCAATGCCTCGTGCTATGGCTCCTCTTTTCCGTTTCTTGCAATCAACTTGAAGTGAATTAACTCCTTGCTAGTGATAGTTGTGTCTTTGTTGGTATACAGACATGGGCAAACCATCTTCGATGTACTCATCTAATTTGAAACTGGCCTAACTCTATCTCTAGTTTCTCATGAAAAACATCCAATACCTCTAGCCATCAAAGATCGCTTTGTTTAGAAAAAAAATATGAATGGTTGCAGCCAAGACAAACTAATGCATCACTGGACAGATTATTAGGTCCCATTGCACTGAGTAGATGGAATAACATATGCAGTTATAATTAAAAAAGAGATTAACTACCATCGCCAACTGGTTGGTATTAAGGTTTTTGTTGACTTTGAGCAAGTACAACTAAATTTTATTATTCAAATTAGCTTTTATATAATTGGCTCTAAATTGATCTTGCTATTTTATATCACTTTTATTTCAAAGATTGGGGAAGGGCCAATTCTCCCACTTGCCGTTTGTTTAAGAATATTTATTCAATTTTATTAAGTTCTGATTTGTCAGAGACATAGAAATCACATTGGTTTATAGCTTATTTATTAAGGTTTTGGTTGGTATTAAGGTTTTTGTTGACTTTGAGTAAGTACAACTAAATTTTATTATTCAAATTAGCTTTTATATAATTGACTCTAAATTGATATTGTTATTTTAAAGCACTTTTTATTTCAAGGATTGGGGGAGGGGCAATCTCCCAGTTGCCGTTTGTTAAGAATATTAATTCAATATTATTAAGTTCTGATTTGTCAGAGACTTAGAATCATATTGATTTATAGCTTATTTATTTCATGCAAATGTTATGGCCTCCAATATCGTCCATTTTACCCAAACATGATTTAATCTAGGGATCGAACTTACAAAATTGTGCAGAAAAATCCAAACCACGTTTGAGACCATTATATGCATCTCCTCTAAACTCAGCCAACACCCGCCCTCAAATATTGTCTAAGGCCCCACCAATCCTTCACATTGAAAACCTAGAATAACGACATATTCATCTTACATTTCTATATAATGATTAATCGCCCTAAATATAGTCTCCTGATACCAAGTACCGACATTGTTTGACAGCTCCTTGTAAATGCAAGTTTTTGAAAGAAATTTCCAGGGGTACTATCGAATAATGGGACAGTAATGAATGCCACGCAAAAATCTGAAAATATAATTATTAAAAAAGTGATAATTGATTTTCAGATTGGGAAAAAAAAAAAACTACAATATTAAAAAAAAAAGAATCACTTTTGCCAAGACCCTAAGAACTGAGCACACTGAAGCCCCCAGTGGAGTAAAAGCAACTAGTTTTCTACGGCAATTTAGCCCCCTTTGTCTAGTTGTTCTGCCCATGTACATACAGCGCATATATAATCTCAATTTAACCAACAAATAGCCATTAAAATGCCTTTAGCAAATTACATTTGTTAATGAGACAGCAAACCATTTTGTATACACAATATTAGGATATTATTGCAACCACTGGGAGCTCCTCTGTTCAAATTAGCTAATAAAAATTTAAAGGATGCCAATGTCTGAATTGGTAAAGTCAATTGAATGCTATTGATATCTATTACCTAACCAACACATAAAATTGATTACAAGAATTTTGTGTATCTAAAAAAATGATTTTGGACAAGTTGGCATTATCACGTTACGGATATTATAAACTCTCACGCAATACAAGTACCAAAGGAACAATATTATAAACCATTCACATTAGACAGTTTACTAGATATTCCACCTTAATTAAATCTATGAATGTAATTCACCCATTCCAACTAAGATTGACAGGTAACAAATCATTCAATCAACAGATCATAATTCATCCAAAAACTACCTGATATAAATACGAAATAAATCACATCAACACAAGTAATGCGGAGTCCTTATGCACATATATATATATATACACAAACACGTCGACTGACCTACGTAATCTCCCATGAAAAGATAATTTGTGTCGGGAGCACTGCCGCCGATGCGAAAGAGCTCGAGGAGATCGTGGAACTGGCCATGGATATCGCCGCAGACGGTGACCGGACACTTCACCGGCTGCACGTTCCATTCCTCCACCAGGATCGACCTCGCTTGATCACAGAGTGTCTTCACATCCTCCTCCGGCAGCGGATTGCACTCCATCAAGTGCTCGATCTGCCGATCAAGATCAGTGTGACAAGGCATTGTTCCGTGTGCTAATACGTGAACCAAGCACTCTTTCACCGGAAATGGCGGGACATTCGCCGGAATATTCGGCTAAGGTCTGAACATGGTCGCCGCCGGGAAATTGAAGGATTAGTTGGGCTACACCGGCGTCGAAAGCCGCCGTTGATGGCTGCGGTTCGGGGATTTCGCTGGACGGTAATTAGGGTTTCGGAGAATGAGGGATCGTTTGGTCTGATAATCTCAAGTTCTGACACAGCGACAGCTGAGCGGGGTTGTGGTTCCCTGTTTTCACGTTTGTGCCACTACGTATTTTGGGTAATTATTACTTTCCCCCACTTGTTTTGCTTTCTCTTTTCATTCCTCCCCCGGGGGGTTTGTAAATCATAAAAAACATATTAAACTAAAGATCAATTAGAGACTCTCTATCGAGTGCATTAATCACATTATCAATTAGAGACCCTCCATCGAGTGCATTAATCACGTTATTTGATAAAGCCTAATAACTCTAACTGTAAAATTATATTATGAACTTAGAGAGAGAGAGAGGAGGCACTTTTTTTTTTTATAACTTTAGGTGTCCAGACCTCCTTACGCGCACCTCGACTAATCCCTGAAATCCTGAAGTTAACGACCGGGTAAATCTCCAGTGGCCCTGAGGAGACTCGAACTAATGATCACTGGGAAGCAAATCCAATATTTTATCAGTTGAGCTACCCTCAGGGTTATAATCTTCAAACTTATTGTATTAAAAACATATATTTTATTAATTTATATTTTATTTCATTTATATTTTTTACAAAAATTAATTTTTATGCCAAAACATTTTACAAATATTTATTTTAATACTAAAATACTTGTTTTTATAAATTTACAAATTATTTATTAATCTAATAACTAGTATAATTTAAAAAAAAAGTTTACATTGGAGGATTGAAAATTCATTTAAACCCAAGCTCAAAGAAAAAAAAAATATTTTTAACTTGGTAGGTCACTTCCATTGATCATCTTAATTAATCTTTTACAACACAGCTTATAAAGTGATACATTAATTTCATCAAAATTGTAAACGACTCACATTCCATAATATAATATTATCTGTTTTGGGCTCAATTAGATGCAATGTGAGAATTTTTCAAGGGTTATCCCTATTGATACTATTCTCAAATATAATATTAACCACTTTTGGTTCAAATAAGTGTAGTGTAAGATTTTTCCCATGGTCATTTATTCTAGCATTATTCTCAGAAATCTATATAACAAATCCACTCATTTGATTTGACATATATGTTAGATATCAACGACTGAGGTTACAAATCCATTCAACCCAATAACCCTTACAACCCTTACAGCTGAATTCAAAATCTATAACAAATAAACTCGAAACCCATCTTTTTAAATTCTTTCTCACCTTTTCTGAAACAATTGGCAAAGTGTTAGTGAGAGAAAGAAACACAGTCCAGCAATAAATTTTGTGTATATATATATATATAGAGACTCCATGACTGTCGCCGAGCTCCAAGATTCTCAACTCACCTCAGCGGAGTCGTAGGAAATAGCCAAGAAAGGCTGTCGTAAAGCCGCCAGTCCCGAGGGTTCTCTTGGGGACTACTATAGGGGAAGTCTCAAGTCTCTGTTCGATCTTCACAGCATCGGAGCCACTGAACGAAACCTTAGGCTACTCCTTTTGCTACGTCCAGTCATCTGCTCCATGTGTCTCGCTCAAGTTCTTAATTCACCCAGACTCTTAAAAAGCCAAATAAACCAAATTACGAAGTATTGATTTTTGGTTTTTTATAAGCTATTTCATCTTGGTTGTAAGAAACTATCATATATATTCTTTCAATTTGACCAAGATCAAAATTAGAAAAAAAAAAAAATTCACGTACGTGTTAAAAAAATTAATTAATATATTATTGTTACTTGATACACTATTGAATCTATTTCTATATAATAAGTCACAAAATTGATTTGATGTTTGTGTCTGTGGCACATAGGGAGAGCTCCAAGTCATCAATAGTGGCTCAACCATTTTTTAATTTTTTTTTTCAAGGTTCCAAAACTGTGGCTGTTAGATGTTTTTTTTAAGGTTCCAAATGCCGGATAATTACTTTTTAAGCTCAACGTCATCAAATTTTAAGGTTCCAAAGCTGTGGCCGTTTTTGAATTTTTTTTTCAAATTTTAAAATTTAAAATCTAAAAGTAATTCTATTTTTTATAATTAAAAATAGAGAATTAATCATTTATTTGACATTCCATTATGAAATTTAATCATACGCCACTCTTGAATTACTGTTAATTTACGTGAAACTCAAATTAATGAAAGGAAAAATTTCACTAATATTATTTCATATGTATCTATATAATACAATAATATAGTTTATTATTAAACGGTCAAGATTACTTCTTTACATCTTTATTTTGGTTTTTTTTTTTTTTTTGCTTTAAAAACATAATTTCTCACTCTTCTAATATATTTTTAAACAATGTATTCAAAATTCACTGTCTGTATTCAAAAAATGGTGACATCCAATAATATTCACAAATATATTTGACTTCTGTATAAATTTTTTTATTAATTTAAAAAAAAAAAATTTATTTTATGACTTCTGTGGCTTTTATTTTTTAATTTCTTTTTTGTAATTTGGTTTTAGTTAAAACGTATTTAGGTCATAGTTATATTACTGTTAATTTTTTTATTAGTGATTCTTATGTTTACAAGTTATCTTTATAATCTTTCATGTAAATTTGTTTTATAAATTTATATTTTAACTTTTTACTACTCAAATTATATTTTCGTGCCAACAATTTCTAGAAATCCTTTTATTTAGGTAAATCTATAGATTTTTTTTTTAACTTTTTCTAAAATTTATTTTATTTATTAAACAATATAACTCAATAATTTGACATTTATTTCCAATTCAAGAGTATAAATTTTGTTTCATAACCATCAATGGTTGAGATTTATTGAAGAGAGAACTTTGTAGGGTTTGGTTTATATTTAAAAGTCACTGTCTGTATTCAAAAAATGGTGACAGTCCAATAATATTCACAAATATATTTGACTTCTGCATAAAAAATTTTATTGATTTTTAAAAAAAATAATTTTATTTATTTTTTCGAGCTCTTTATAAGTTAAGTTATTTTTCGTGCCTTTAAGCACGGGTTATAACTAGTAATAGTATATGTCCTGGGCATAGTTACTAGTTAATTATAGGAGAACTTCCCAGAAGGTCATGTATCATTATAGTACTACTCTCAAATCTAATATTATTCTCTTTGACATGAGAATTTCCTGGGAGTTATCCATCCATTTTTGTATTGCTCTCACATACAATGTTATTTGCTATTAGCTTAGTTATATGCAAAGCAAAAGGTTCTAATGATTTATCTATTGTTATACTATTCTCGAATACAATATTATCAACTTTGAATCCAATTAGGTGCAACATGAAGATTTTCGACAGGCATTTATTTCGATATTATTATCAAATACAGAAGCCCTAATTTTCTTTAATAAACTTCAAAAGCTTTGAAAATGTTTCAAAAATATTTATTTTAATACTAAAGTACTTGCTTTTATAAATTCATAAATTATTTTTAATCTAAAACTATATTGTAATTTAAAAAAAAAATAACTAAGTTTACATTGGAGGGCTAAAAATTAATTTGAACCCAGGCTCGCAGAAAAAAAAAAATTCTTAACTTGGTAGGTCACTTCTATTGATCATTTTTAATTAATCTTTTACAACATACCTTATGGAGTGATACAATTAGTTTCATCAAAATTGTAAACAACTCACATTCCATGATATAATATTATCTGTTTTTGGGTTCATTTAGATGCAATATGAGAATTTTTCAGGGGTCATCCCTATTGATACTATTCCCAATTATAATATTAACCACTTTTGGTTTAGATAAGTGCAACGTAAGATTTTCCCAATGGTCATTTATTCAAGCACTATTCCCAGATACAATAGTATATGTCATAGGCAAAGTTACTAGTTAATTACAAGAGAACTTCCCTAGAGGTCATGTATCAGTATAATACTACTCTCAAATCTAATATTATTAACTTTGACATGAGAATTTCTTGGGAGTTATCCATCCATTTTGATACTACTCTCAAATGCAATATTATTTGCTATTGTCTCAGTTATAAGAAAAGCAAAAGCTTCTGATGGTTCATCTACTATTATATTATTTTTCAATACAATATTATCAACTTTGAATTCAATTAGATGCAATGTGAAGATATTCTGGGGGCATCTATTTTGACACTATTATAAAAAACGGGGCATTAGGAATCCCAATTTTTTTTTTTAATAAACTTCAAAAAACTTAAAAGTTTTCAATTTTTTCCAATTAAATTTTACTACATGTTATCTTTATATCATTTCAACACTAATTTTTAATTTTTTTTTGAAATTTTTTGGAACTCTAAACTCCCTACTATGTGCTTAGTTTGGTGCAACGTGAGAACTTTTGAGGATCATCCATTCTGGTATTATTCTCAAATACAATACTATTCATTTTAGGCTTAATTAAATGTGAAGTAAGAACTTCCCCAGGGTTATCCATTTATTTTGGTACTATTCTCAAACACACTATTGTTTGCTTTGATCTTAATTAGAAGCAATGTTAGGACTTCATACGAAGTCATCTATTGTGATACTATTCTCGAATTCAATATTATTCACTTTTATCTCAATTAAGTGCAACGTGAGCACTTCCCATGGAGAGGTGTCTGAGAATATTTATTCTTTCTCCTTGTAACACTTCTTTTACAATCAAGCCACTAGGATGAACATCATTGATGTGGAACTCTCAAACCAAACACAATGGATCTATTTTTCATAGCTGCTTTCCCCAAAACTTGAAACTTTTTTTACTTACAAGTATTAGAAGATTGTGTATTTATCATAAAATACCTCAATCGGAGTGATAGATCTATCTACCTAGCTAGTAGAAGCTGTGAATTATAGGTTGGAAAGCCTTGCTAAGTAAAGATACATCTCAATTAAGCAATATTTTTTTGATGACTTTTTATCTGGGGGAAGTAAGGAACATGTAAATTTAGGTAAATCATAAATTTTTATACTTGTTAAGATTTTTTTGTTGAGATAACAAATCAAGCTGCCTTAGATAACTTTGTTGGGATAAAACAACAAATGTATTTTTACATTCAAAAGGTCACTTTTCTTTCACTATTTTTGGATTAGATTAATTACACTTACAAATGTTGCATTTTTACAACAATCTCACTTTGCTCCACATCCTTTAAATTTAACAATCTACCCCGTATTACACTTAAATTGTTGTTCTTATCGTTAGCTAATTCTTCAGTATGAGCTACCTTGATTGTCGTACCTCTTATTTTCCTAAGAAGCAATTAGTTTTTCCATGTTTTTTGGTTGAATCTCCTAGAAATCTTTGGAATATCTCCAAATTTTGATATCTTTATATGTTTATCCTCCATAAGACTTATTTTAGGCTGAGAATAAGGCCTAAGAAGTCCTTTTTCACCCATAGGCACTGTTGATGATCTAATGACTCTTACCTCCCCATAGAACCATTAGAAAACTAGTGATTTAGTGGTTAGAATTAAAGTATTTTTTAAAACTCCCTTGATTAGTCACAAGACAAATCCCTTGTAATATTCTCACTCCAATAAATGGCCATAATCTTTTTAATACTCACTCTCCTAGCAGTATCCTTACTCCACTAAATGGTCATAACAAATAGTTGATATCTTCACTTCATTAAAGAACGATAACTAAATTGTTGCCTCACAACCATCTATAAATCGAACTTACTCTCTTTCGCCAAATTTATAGGACACAACACTATTACAACCTTAACCATAGTCATGCTCTCTCTAGCTTCCTAAATTATCTTAACTTTCACCCACTTGTCTCTAGCAATTTCTGCAATTGACGACGCTTTTCATTATTCTCAGAAAGTTAGAAACTTTTACCTAGTCTCAAGAATCCATAGTCATCTACTTTGAGATAAGCTTGGTGTACACACAAAAATATTTAAGACTAGAAAATCTAAGTTTGAGTAGCCTTAAAGTGTGTTTGGTATGGGATTAAAAATTAATAAAATTGTGCGAGAAAAATTATACCCCCTAACTACTAGCCATATCCAATTAAGTTGGGACTAAATAATTTGATAGTTATATCAAATAATTACTTGATTCAATACATTCAAATATATCAGGGACAAGATCTACAGAATATGTAGGGTCAATTCTTTACCAAACTTAATGCTTACATCATTTAATACTACCTACCACTACTATAGTCGAATCAAGCTAATCCATGTTACATATTCCACATATATAAATACCAGAAACATATACAAAGTAAGAGGCTCCTCCCAAGGGCAGGGCTAGGGTTTTTTTTTTCCTGGGCTACCAAACAATTGAAAAATCCCAAAAGATAATATAATGTGGGTAACTAGAAAATTTTTTCCCATAGCAATTTACTTTTTATTTAATGAATTGTTTTTATAAGTTAATTCAATAATTTTACGAACTATTATTAATTTCTATTCGATTCTGTAGCGGAATTGTGAGACTATTTTATAGCGCTATTAATTAATTATAAAAAAAATAGATAGATAAATAGAAACCAATTTTAATAAAGATTGATTAAAAAAATTAATACAAGTAGAGAAGAAACAACAACAACAATTACTTATAGTAAAAAAGAAACAAAAACAACACAATAATTACTCGTATAAAAAAATGAAAATAGGAACAGATGAAAGTCCTATTTGTTTTTACAAAATATGTATATGTAAACAATGGTTTAAACAATTTTAAGAGTATTTCTGCAATTATACGTATATATATATATATATATATATATAATATCTATAAGGATATATAGGTTAGTAATCTATTTACCAGCATAATATAAAATTCAGAGCTTGTATAGAATTTTAAATAAATTCATTGCAATTAGAGAGATATATATGTATAGAGGGGGGAAAGAGAGAGAGTAGAAACACACATAATTAAAAAAGTTAAAAAAAAAAAGTTATGAAGTTTACTTAAACAAATATGTAGTCTTAATATTTGTTTCGACTTTTTTCTTTAGGGGGTTATTAAGACTACTAATTTATTTTTAGTTTTAAGATCTGATTGAACTATGGATTAATTAATATTACACCAGAATATATATAATTATATTATAATATTATAAATTATTACTACTAAAAAAAACTTGAGCCAAAATTTTACTCAGGCTACAGCTCACTTTAGCCCTCACATCCCACCGCCCCTAGTTCCTCCGTCCTTGTCTTTCTCTTTCTTTCTCTATATACTTAAGATTATTATTCATACTTGAAACTAACGTAAGTATCAGACTGCTTTATTTCACCATTTTTTTATACACTGGTCTGCACCAGGACGTAAGGGCAGACCTAGGAAGAGGTAATGGGGGACAACTGACCCCCTTAATTTTGGATATAAAATTATCAAAATATTCTTGGTAATTTAGCTTTGTTGAAAAATGAAATTAATTCAAAATTAAGGTATTTTGGCATTATTAAAAAATTAAAGTTAACTTAAAAAATTTTTAGTATAAAAGGAATGTAAAATAATCGAACCTAAGTTTTTTTTTTTTTTTTTTTGTGAAATAAAATACATTTTCCCACTAAATTGTTGAATGCTTTTGTCCATAACATTAAAAAATATAGCATAATAAATTTTATAAGTAATTAAAATTAACGATAAGTATATTTTTTAGTAACAAGAGACATTTTTATTAAATCTCAAGTTCTACTGAAGGATCAGTCATTAAATGTGTAAAAATGTTATTATTAATTTAATATTTAATAACAATTTTATATATCCCTAAAAAGTAATATTATTTCTCTTCTATAATCTCGACATAACTCGTTATTCTCTTCTTGAATTTGCCTGGTGCCTCTCTTAGTGAAAATTCTAAATCCGTCCCTGCCATAAGGTGGGTTTACTATAACATGGGAGAGGGAGGGGTCACAAAAAATGGGGTGATTTTTGAACCGAACAAAAGTAAATGTTATGGAGATAATTACTAATCTATTAGTCTCTCTAATTTTCTCTCTTTCTCTCTCTTTTTTTTTTATCTACCAATTTAAAAAGTTAATATTTAACACCTTAAGAATGAGAAATATTAAATTCTGATGAAGCATATCAAACGTAATTGAAATGGCTAAAATTTTATAATGGCAAAATTTAGGAGTTGTTTGGCATCACAATATTTAGCAAAAAGTACCAAATTTTGCTCCTTGAGTATTTGATAAAACACCAATTTTTGTCATTTTCTGCTCTGTTACAGTAACTTGTCAACTCAAAAGTTACTTAAAGTTATTAAAAATTACCAAAAATTGTTAAAAATTACTTAAAATCATTAAAAATTATCAAAAGTTGCAAAACATTTTACCAAACACTCAAAAGTTGTAAAAAATTATTAAAAGTTGTTAAAAATTGATACTTATTCCACCAAACATACTAAAAATTGCAACTTTTAATGGATTACTGGTAATTTTTGACAAAAAATTACATAAAATTACTAAGAATTATACCTCCAAATACCCCTTTATTTTAACACCCTTAATGGATTACTGCTTCATACAACTCCACTCTTATCATTGCAGCTTGCATGAGACGCTCACGACTTATTCGGGGCTGGTGTTTGTCGTTTCTCGTAAGGAGTTCGTGCCTTGAGATTTAACGAACAGCCACAAAGCTTTACGACCTTTTCACATTACATCATCAACAATGATTCCTGAAGTCTAATGGGCAGAGCCGCAGACTGTTTGATTAGGCAAGCATCAGGAACTTAAATTTGTGGTACTCTTGTTTTAATTAACCGACCAACTTTGTTTTAATGTTGCAAAATGTCAACCCTTCATCACGCCTCCATCTGCATCAACAGAAGGATCAGACCAATTCAAAACTATCAAAGCGTAAAGTGTTTTCATCCCTGTTATTATTCATAAGAAAATTTCTTGGTACCTCAGATAGTTTAAGTCTGTACGCAACTTCATTAATCTTGAGAGTTTTAAATTTATAACTTATTTAACCTCCAACGTTCGTGAAGAGATTCAAGTTGGTAACCATTGAAACCAAACTCAAGTGAGCTGAACTAACCCCCAAATTGATTATTTCTTTACCAAGGTTAGTTAGGGGAAGACTTTAGTTATTGAAATGTTTGACAAAATCAACTCTTCACATCCCCAATTTCAATTCTTTCTTCAAATTCTCTCTCCCCAGTTGAGACGTTACTGTCAAACCATTACCATCCTCCTGTCATAAACCAACTAATCTCCCACCAATTTTCTTGAATCATTCCATTTTATAAAAATTTTTGTGGGAGACTTTTCCTGCACCAGAGAGACGACTCTATCAAAAACCAAGACCCTTTCCTCCCACTGCTATAAATCACCCCAAAACCTCTCAACTACCTGGAAAAAACCTAGCCCATGGCTGCCCTCTTCTCCTTGCTTGTCTCCTTGCTTTTATACTTCTCTTATTCTTCAGCTGACCCCGATCCACTGCAGGACTTTTGTGTTGCAGATTTGAAAGCCTCTCCTTCCATTAATGGCTTCCCCTGCAAACCCATCTCGGAGGTGAGTTCAAAGGACTTCTTCTTTGACGGGCTGAGCAAGGAGGGGAACACATCAAACACCTTCAGATCGAATGTCACCGGAGGGAATGTTCTTGCATTCCCAGGTCTGAACACACTTGGGCTTTCGATGAACCGGGTCGACTTGGCTCCCGGAGGAATCAACCCGCCCCATTCCCACCCTAGATCGTCTGAATCTGGAATAGTCGTCCAGGGGAAGGTTCTCGTAGGGTTCGTGACGACAAACAACGTGTTCTATTCCAAGGTTCTGAGATCTGGGCAGATGTTCGTGATTCCTCCAGGGCTCGTGCACTTTCAACTCAACGTCGGAAAGAGAAAGGCGTTGCTTTTCACAGCTTTCAACAGTCAGTTGCCGGGGTCCGTGGTCCTCCCCTTGAATCTGTTTGCTGCAAGTCCATCCATTCCTAATGATGTGTTGAACAAAACCTTCCAAGTAGAAGATAGCGTCATCAATGACATAAAGTCTAAGTTTGGATCCTAGCCCCTCTGTTGTGTATTCATTCACATTAAAAAATGAAAAATAGACAATAATAATAGTACATTCAAAATAATTGGATTTTGTGTACATCCAGTTGATTGGAATAATGAAATTGGATTAGGAATCGCTCCCTTGATTATACAAAGTTCTTCAATTAAAGCAAAAGTCCACGACCACCCTAATAGGCTTGTTTAATTTAGCAACAGTACAATGAATCACAGTACATTGAGTTAGGCAATAATACAGATTGGAGACAGCAATTTTTCTACACAAACACATCGTATAATTCTGATTACAAATTTTTTGGAATAATTGGATTATATGTGAGGAGAAGAAATCAACAATAAAAGCTCGCCGTTGATTAAAAGATGACGGAAGTAGAGGACAATATGATGCTTGATTCCATGGTTGGCAATTCATGGGGGGAGGCAAATCAAATCACGTTGCTCTGTCAAAGCTACTACCAACCTGCATATGAAGCCATTCGGGTTGTGATCCTTGCACATATTCCCTTGTTGCTAGCGGGCCAAAAATCATTCCAGAAGCATCAAATGTTCGCGGCCCTAGCTGAATCAATCATAGATTTATTTGTTAGAAGCATATAGAAAAGGGGAACAATACCAAAATCGTCTTGCTGCCTTATGCTTAACAACAAATATTTTACATGGTATTCAATGGATAATAGAATTTGAAAATATCTTTTTGTTTGGGATAACGAGAAGGGCAAAGCAAAGCTCCTAATGGGGCATAGCATGTGAAAAACATCCACGTACAGGGGAATTAGATTAATAACCATCTCAATTCATTTGTGGAAATTATGACAACAGTGAGGGGCAGAGTCAAATGCAGGAAAAGCAGTTACAGATCCACGAGGAGCTTGACATTGATTGGAGCAATAGAAGACAATGTTAGTGAAAGATGTGGTTAATTAATTCTCTAACATGAGGCACCTTGCTCGCTGAAACTAATACTTGGCTGATAGATGCCTAGTCTCGCAACACCTAACTAAATAAATCTTGCTCGACACGATCAAGCAACCTCCACATCTCACTAAAAGTTTGATATTTTCATACTTAGCCTCTATGAGACTTACCTCAAGCTCGGAGCAAGGCCTGAGAACCTCCTACTTTGACGGGACCTCTACCCTTGAACACCCTTGAGGGTCTCATGGCCCTTCATTCCATGCGGGATTACTAGGAAATAGTGGTTTGGTGGCTAGACTGGATGTTTTCTTTAAAGCTCCCTTGATCAGTCTAGAAAGAGACGTTACAAGGCAGCAGTTATATCCTTATCCCATTAAATGACTACAATTCTTGCAATGCCCGCCCACACAATAAACGGCACCATTTACTTAACCAAATAACTGCCTCACAAATTTTTATAAGCTTGATCCCACTTCTATATATATGATCTCTTTCATAAATCTTACAACACAGAATACAAGTAAAACCCTTCACCATAACCAGTCTCCATCCCCCACCCCCCTTAAAAAAAAAAAAAAAAAACTACAACTCCCCTAACTCTCACCCTGCTCGACTCTAGTGATCCTAACACTAATGATGCCAACATTATTGTCGGAGCCTCCAATTCAGCCCCGACCATCCACTAAAGGCACTGAGGGAGAGAGGATGTAGACTGCCCCTTGATTTAACAAAAAATAATAATCTTGAATATATATTTTTATGTAATCCTACAAAAACCACAATTTGGCCAAGAAATCCAAACCCACACACTACTCCCTCTTTTGAAAGACAAAGATACTGTCTTAGCTAGGACTGGATTGAGAAGTAAGATTAGGAGTTTGATTTACCAACACTAATTAGTTGACTAATGTACTGAACTCAGAAGCAACAAGAGAAAAGGAGAGACTGACCATGATGCAAAGAGAAGAATCACCTAAAACTAGTCTAAAGATATAATATGATAATGCAAATGGATAGAATGATAGAAGGGAATGAGGCTACTCATTGTGACGAACCTGCCAAAAAGCAAGAGAGAGAGAAAAAAAAAAACATATTATGAGATTTTAGCACTCCAACCTGTTTCTAGATGTCCAATCCATGAAGTTTTGCACTTCCAAAATTAGAAAGAGATGCTATGCTAACAAAAATTTGATTGCATTAATTTTGCAAGTGTAGTGGTTTTTTCCTTCTTCCTATTATTTTTTCATAGAATCAGTTTTAAATCCATATATATATTTTATGAGAAGTGACTATAAATTTTTAATCGCCGAAAATTCAAATAATGGCAGGCATAAAGAACATCAAAAAATCAAATTTATCATTGGCAAATCATATAGTACATGACATACAATGTTTCTGCATTTCTACAATTCCCTTTCAGTCATTTATGCATAATCATGATTTCTAGCAGATCTAAAAAATATAATATGTAATGAATAGTTTCCTAGTATGGTAGATTCCAACAATATTGTAAACGATCATAAATAAATGTTCACAATTATATTTGCAGCAGCATAGCAATTAAGATGATCAAGCCATGCAGAGTAAGATTTATTTGAATGGAGGTTTGTTACTTGTTCCAATAAAATTCTTAAAATTATTATCAAGACATTAGTGTGAAACATATTTTATTGTCTAAGGAACTAAAATCTTAGAATGCATGGAAAAAATTTGCTCCAGGAGCCTCCAGGCCAACTGGCTTAAGGGTAAAGTGGCCATCTAAGAAAAAACCACCAGAGGTCCTTTTCCCTTTTCAAGGATTGGAATGAAGGCGACCAAGACAAATCATGGCTTTCAAAATCTACTAATCTCAAAAAATAAAGCAGTTTGTTTTAGCTTAACAGAAACTAAAGCATGCCATATATACATATGCACGGAAAAAAAAATGACATCCACAATTATAATTATTTAAAGCATGAAGGACTTCTAAGCTAAAAAAATATATATATATATATTTATGTGCCCTCTATTAGTTTGGTAGGCAAATGTGAAAAGGAAAACTACACACACACACACACCCCCAGAGAGAGAGGCATCATCACAGGAACCCTTTTACTGCCCTAGTGTAAATGCATCCACCAAATACAACAAGGGTATGTGTCCATCCCTTCTAGCCAAAGCGTAATGCTATACAAATTAGACACATGAGATCTTCATCCTTTATTATTTTTTTTTTTTTAAAACATAATTTTTGAAGAAGAACTTACCCACATTTGATATTGAAAAAAACAAATATATATTTAACTTTTCACATGGATGGAAGATAAAAATTACATCTTTCCTTAAAAATCCCATTTAATTAAAGTGCAACCAAATCAAGCTTTAATGCTAAAGAAAAACATCTATATAATTACTAAGTGCACTTAGATCTTACATCCTTAGATGGAAATCCCTCAATGGTGGGGTTCATCCTTGAATTGACTGCTTCAAGCTTCATTGACAAGAACTATCGCATCCAGGTTATCGAAAAGTTACAAAAAAAAAAAAAATTTAAGAGTCAGCTGGTGCACCGGGAGCAATGGTATTTTCATGGTATGACAATTAACATTTAGGTTAAATCCAATTACCTCAACCTGACACTGTAGTGATTGGATGTAATTAATTATCTCGTCGAGGACAAGTGCTTTCCCTATAACCTGGTCAAATGAAAATAAATGCCATGACACAATTAAATTTGAAACTAAGGTAATTCTGACAGGTGGTTTTCTATGTTCTGTTACGAGCTTTTAAGGATTTATCCAATTTCTCAACCACATATAAGAGTAGCATGTCAAAATGGGACAGGATCTTATGGTTAAATTAGATGGATGATAACTGCTCATTATTATAAGTACAATAAAATCAACAACACATATCCCCTACCTTATTACATCCAGGGACCAAGTCTTGCAGAATCTTCATTCTCTCACTGATCTTTTCTCTCCTAGCCTGACAAATGACAGATGTCAGTCTACAACAAATCTCCAAATGCAATGGATAAGTTGAACAAATGCAAATTGCAAGTCCAAGAGGTTCGAAGAGTTTACTCTCTCCGCAAGACTATGGCTATCAGTAGCTTGACCCCTTCTAGCTCTGACATGGATATAATCTTGCTTGGGGGGCTCAGAAGGTTTTGTGGTTTGTTCAACAGGCTTGTTCCCTGGCCCTGAATTTGCTTCAGCTTCAGATCTTGTGCCACAATTATCATCTCTTGATCCAGATACTTTAATTCGTTTACCGTTCGAATTGTTCTGCCGACAAAAAAAATAAAAATAAATTAAAAAAAAAA
>QLOD02000033.1:22816476-22848506 GCA_003260245.2 Sideroxylon spinosum | reverse complement strand
ATTGTAACCTTGCGACAGTTATATGACTGAATTTAATTGCAGTAAATTAGCTTCCTTTCTGTTGAACTTATGCATCCTCTAATCTGCTGTCATGTTTATTGATTGTGCCAGGAATTCTTATCAGTGGAACTCTGAATTTCGTTTCTTTTCCTTTTCCCTTGCTATTTGAGGAAGAATGAGTATAGAGTTTCAAAGAAAAATCGTATTGTTCTTTGCTAGCTGTTTATGTTGTTTCAGACTTTCTGTTTTCATTTTATTTTTTTTCACTGCTAGTTGTCCTCAATTTGTAGTTTTCCCTTCAATAGCAAACATTAATAATAGCTTCACTGTGGATAATAGTACTAACCACAGAGATGAGTTGTTGGAGTTTGCTTTTTACATTTCCTTGTTCTTTCTTTGACACTGCCCATTTTGTGCAACTCTCTGCAGTTGATGGCCACGTAAAGTGTGAAAAGTGGATTCGTGATGACGAGGACCACTCTGAGGAGTCAAAGGCAACATGGTGGTTGAATAGGCTAATTGGTCGAACAAAGAAGGTTACTGTTGATTGGCCATACCCGTTTGCAGAGGGCAAGCTGTTTGTCCTAACCCTTAGTGCAGGCTTGGAGGGCTATCATGTCAATGTTGATGGGAGGCACGTCACCTCTTTTCCTTATCGAACTGTGAGTATAATCCAGCAATCCATAATTTTATGATCACTGAATTTATTCTAATTTTTTTTTTCCCCCCAAATGTTCATAGGGCTTCACCCTCGAGGATGCCACTGGACTATCCTTGAATGGTGACATTAATGTCCATTCCATTTTTGCTGCGTCTTTGCCCACATCACATCCCAGTTTTGCTCCTCAGAAGCTTCTTGAGATGTCAAGCAGGTGGCAGGCTCCACCTCTTCCTGATGGTCCTGTGGAATTATTCATTGGCATCCTTTCAGCAGGCAACCATTTTGCCGAGCGAATGGCCATGAGGAAGTCGTGGATGCAACACAGGCTTATCAAGTCCTCTAATGTGGTTGCTCGTTTCTTTGTAGCACTGGTAGGTGAAGCCAGCAATTGCATTTGTGGTTCATATTGCGTTTTTTCATTTAAACTTTAAGTTGAATTTGATTTTTGGACAGAATGCAAGGAAAGAAGTGAATGTGGAGCTAAAGAAAGAAGCGGAATTCTTTGGTGACATTGTTATAGTGCCTTACATGGATAACTATGACCTTGTCGTTCTGAAAACTGTTGCCATCTGTGAATACGGGGTGAGTAAGGGAATGCTAAGCTTAAGGACAAAGCATAATATTTATAACTGGAGCCTAATACGGTGATGTCTTTGGTTACAGGTTCGCACAGTGTCTGCTAAGTATATAATGAAGGGTGATGATGACACATTTATTAGATTGGATGCAGTTATTAACGAAGTGGAGAAAGCACCTAATGGCAAAAGCTTTTATGTAGGAAACATTAATTACTTCCATAAGCCCCTTCGCGGTGGTAAATGGGCAGTCACATATGAGGTAAACATCTGAATCGATTTGTTCTGCTGCCTTGATGTTTTAGTGGATATCATTACTTCCAAGGCAAACCTACTATGCTGCTTTGCTTCTAATATAAGTTGGGACATTTTTTGGAAGAAAATGTGATTTTACCAGAGAATAGAACGAATAATCCCACCAGAATGATGTGGTGGTGGTATAAATCGAGAAAGACGCAAACACTAGCTAATCATTCAAAAAATGGAAGCTTAGCTAGGACTTCAAGAAAAAACTCTATTGGTTATATTGCACCTGTTTGTGTGTTCACACCTGTTTGTGTGTTCGCATGCAATATACTGGATCTGTTGACTTGTTTGTCCGTGGAACAATTTTGTATGTCAATAATCTCAAATTCTTCCTCTTTGGGGATGATTCAGGAATGGCCAGAAGAAGATTATCCACCTTATGCAAATGGACCAGGATACATTGTGTCATCGGACATTGCACACTTTGTTGTATCTGAACATGAGAAACGTAGATTGAGGGTAGGTTACAATAGTTTGCTTTTGCTCTTTCTTTGGCTTTCATCAACAGGATGGTGCATGCACACACAGCACTCTCTCTGTGGTTATTGTGGAGTTTTTCATGGCGATTGTTAACACGTTCAATCCTCATGCAGTTGTTCAAGATGGAAGACGTGAGTATGGGAATGTGGGTGGAGCAGTTCAACAGCTCAAGGCCAGTGGAGTATATCCACAGCTTGAAGTTCTGCCAGTTTGGATGCATCGAAGATTACTACACGGCGCATTACCAGTCTCCGCGGCAAATGATCTGCATGTGGAACAAATTGCAACAGCTAGGAAGGCCTCAGTGTTGCAACATGAGATGACAAATAGAGGCAATTGATTTGATGAACGTAGACACTTTTTGAGAGTATATGAACAGCCAAACGGGGATCAAGTTTTTATGAGGACAACTGGGAACAAGGTTTTGCAGGAATGCCTTAATGTACTCTGTATATTCTCTACAGCAGATTTGGCTGTTTGATGTACACTGGGTTTCTAAAAGCCCTCTAGAATCCGTTCCTTTTTTTTTTTTTTTTTTTCATTTACTTGGTGATCAGTTGCCCTTATAAAATTCTTTCATTTTTTTTTCCCCTCTCCATCTTTACCAATTTCTATCTTCCTTTACAGATTCTAAAACAACTAAGCGGGTTATCTCTGCCCATTTCTGTATATATCCTTGGTCTGTAAGCTTCATTCTAATGGCACTTCTCACTTCTCCTGAGCCTTTGTTTGTTAAATGGTTTAAAGCCTCCCAATGCATAGTTTAAAACAATAATAATAAATTAAAAAAGAAAGAAAGAAAATGAAACCTTCAGTGTTTTAAGGGTATGCACAGCACATTTCACAAAAAATATTCTTGAAAAAAAAACTCCTACTTTATAGTTTCCCTATTGAATCGACTCTGCAAAAGTTCCTCAAATTATTTTTTATTGATTTCTTAAATAATCAAAGTTTTTATTATTAGTACTTTTTTTAAAAAATCATATATGATATGCGAGAGCTTCTTTTCTTTAATTTTGGTTTTTATTTTTTTTTTGTTTCTTTTTTGTCTCTGTACTAAATTTTTGAAGGGAGATGAATATAGGGCAGAGCATGTTCCTTATTTTGGAGAAACTTCAAAAAAATCTGATCTGGGCAAAAAAAATTCACTCGATTTTTACTTCCTTAAAATAGAATATTCCTTTTTGTAGAAAATATAGGGTGTTTAGAGCGTAAAAAAATTCAAAACAGAAAAAAAAAAAAACAGTAGTTAATTTTTTTGATATTTCGAGTGTACAAAGTTTTAAAATAATGGTTAAATATTTATGTTTAATTTAATATAAAAGTATTAAAAATTATATAACGACACATGATAAAATTTTAATTGAAAATCTTAAAATTTTTTAAAGTTTTTGTAAAATATTTTGGTACAGGTATCAGTTTAATTTTTTAAAAAATTTACCAAATTTTGTTAGAACACGTTATAAGGGTTTGTTTTAATGGATTTTGATAAAATTTTAAAAAAAAATTGAAATTTTAAAAAATGTGAAAAAGTTAAAACTTTAAAAAAAATTTTGAATTTGGTTACAACGGTCCCATAATTGATACGTGCCCCGAGAGGCAATTCCTTCTCTCTCCCCACATGGTAAAAATGATTGAGTTGACGCCAATCTTTTTCCACAAGTAATAATTGTGGTTGCAAGTCTACTAGGATAGTCCTTAGTGGAGAGAATTGTGGGGGCAACTGAGAGCAACCTGCAAAGGCATGTAACCATCAAATGCGAGTAAACTTATTAGAATGAGACTGACAGGCTGCTCACTTAGTGGACAATGTTGGGCAGTGGAATATGACCTTTCAGAATAGAAGACAAATTAATTTAAATGACAGATGACGGTGAGATGGGTAGGTTCGTAAAGGGGAAAGTGAAGTGAAAAAAAGGCCATTTGAGTGGATAATGAATTATGGGTCAATAGTTTGATGGAGTTTCGGTTCAAGATGATGCTGCGAATGGGAAGATAAATGGGAAGTTAGTTTTCACATTGTGCTGAACAGTTGGTCTGCATTAACTATCAAGTCCAATGAGGCAAAGATGATGAAGGGTTGAAAGTTTAGGTTCTCTGAAAAGAATTATTGACTATATATAGTAGTGAAAAAATAAAAGCTCAGTGAAAGTCTTGGTTTCACAATTACAACTCTGTACCAACTCTCAGATGAGAGTCTCTATTCTACCACCACTCACTGCTGGCCTGGACAGGATATGGGTATCAACGGGTTCGGTTTTTGGGTCTCTTCCGCATCCACCCAGAACCCAAAACCTATTTGGAATTCTGGGTCAGTGCCCATTTGTTTTAGTTATTTTTCTATGGTCCTCGTAAGGTCCAAGATTTAAGAGTAAACTACACTCCGCACTTCCATACGTCATGACAAATTTTACTTCAGGTTGGAGGTAAAGTAATGATATGCTAATTGTACTTTACCCAAAATATTTTACTTGAAACTTTGGGCTTTAGGCTGCGTTTAAAGTTCTAAAAAAAGAGTGAAAAAAAAAAAACAAAAACAAAAAGTTTAACTTTGGGGTGTTTTGGAGTGTTAAAAGTTGTTTTGTAATTATGGTTAGATATTTATGATTAATTTGATATAAAATTGTTAAAAATTATACAAAATGACACGTGGCACAATTTTAGTGAAGAATCTTGAAAATTTTTAAAGTTTTGTGAAAGTTTTTTGTACAAATGTCAGTACAATTTTTAAAAAAATTCTGACAAAACCGTTGGAACGCCCTATTCTGGTCTGTTTCAAAGGATTTTGAAAATTTTTTCAAAAAAGTTCAGATTTTTGAAATTTAACTTTTGAAGTTTTTTGAAATTTTTTGGTTTTTTTTTAGACACCAAACGCAGCCTTAAGAGTTCATAAAATAGTACAGTGGTGCAGATATTGCTCTCTACTGGGATTAAAACTAGCAACTTCCTTACCCCTTATTACTAACCTGGAATTAAAGTCCAATATCAGAAGCAAACCTGTCCTCAAGGTTCAATGAAAAGCCGAAAACAATAGAAGCCCAAAACCAATCCAGTCCTCCGAAGTATAAAGAAAAACATACAAGGGTACCCAAATGTATTAGAGAAATATAAAAATAAGAAAAGATACAAGACCCCACAGGCCGTCCAAAGCCTGTCATTTACCAAACTTGATATGCCTTTTTCGTGAAAAATTGTTGTCCTCGCTGAGAACTAACCATGTCACGTTTGGATTCTTCCTAGCGTCGGTGCCGAGGCTGACTCCGGTCCACGTACTCCAACCAATGAAAATGTAACATATGAAGAGTTGGCTCAAATCAGTGTTGAAAAAAATCCTAAATTCTTATCACATTTCTCTACCTACTTGGTTTAGTGTTTTCTCCCTTTAAGAAAAGTCTTCCAGCTGTGAATTTTACATGAAAAACCCAGCTTCTCCATAAAGAACGAGAGAGAGAAACAAGTAAGAACAGAGAAACAACGAAAATGGCGGGGATGGCACCGCAAAGGACTACGTCGATGATGGACATGTGGACAACGGTGGGCTCAACAATAGCTAGCTTCATGTTTGTTTGGGCGATTATCCACCAGTACTGTCCCTATGAGCTCCGACGCTTCTTGGAGAAATACACTCATCAACTCTTAACCTTTTTCTATCCCTATATTCAGGTTTCCATCCACGAGTTCACTGGGACCAGGCTCAAGCGCAGCGAGGCCTACACTGCGATCGAAGCATATCTCAGTGCCAATTCCTCCAAAAGCGCCAAGAGGCTCAAAGCTGAGATGGGGAAAGACAGCAAGAAGCTAGTTCTCAGCATGGATGAACATGAGAAGGTAACGGATGAGTTTCAGGGAGTGAAAGTTCAGTGGGTTTCTAGGAAAATCATGTCAAGGCAACAGTCCATGACATACTATCCCGAGCCAGAGCGAAGATACTACAAGCTCACATTCCACAAGAGGTACAGAGAGCTGATAACCGAATCTTACCTGGATCACGTGGTGAAGAGCGGGAAGGAGATCAGAGTGCAGAACAGGCAGAGGAAGCTTTTCACAAACAGCTCTACATACAAATGGTCGAGCCACAAGCAGACCATGTGGAGCCATATCCCTTTTGGGCATCCAGCCTCGTTTGAAACGATGGCAATGGAGCCAGAGAAGAAGCAGGAGATCATGGAAGACCTGTTGACTTTCAGCCAGAGCAAGGATTTTTATGCTCGGATTGGGAAGGCGTGGAAGAGGGGATATCTACTGTACGGTCCCCCTGGAACTGGGAAGTCAACCATGATTTCCGCAATGGCAAATTTGTTGAATTATGATGTTTACGATCTAGAGCTCACGGCTGTTAAGGATAATACAGAGCTAAGGAGGTTATTGATAGAGACTACCAGTAAATCCATTATTGTGATTGAGGATATTGACTGCTCACTTGATCTTACAGGTCAAAGGAAGAAGAAAGACAAATCTGCAGAAGATAAGAATGAGCCGGGGAAGAAGGAAGTTCCTGTGAAAGAAGTCAAGGAAGAGAGTAGTACCAGCAAAGTTACCCTTTCTGGGCTTCTGAACTTCATTGATGGTCTCTGGTCTGCTAGTGGAGGGGAGAGAATAATTGTTTTCACTACTAATTACGTGGAGAAGCTGGACCCTGCTCTAATAAAAAGAGGAAGGATGGACAAGCATATAGAGCTTTCATACTGCAGTTTTGAGGGATTTAAGGTTCTGGCAAAGAATTACCTGCTGGTTGAGGAACACCCATTTTTTGAATCCATCGAGCAGTTGATGAAGGAGACCAAGATTACACCTGCTGATGTTGCAGAGACCCTCATGCCCAAGTCCCCGAGAGAAGATGCAGAGAAATGTCTTTCTAACCTGATTCGAGCTCTTGATGACGTGAAGAAGGAAGCAGCTCTCAAGAAAACCAAGGAGTCGAGAGCAGAGGAGCCGACCAAGGATGAATCTGTGCCTCACGATAAGAAAGAAACTGAAAAACCAGTAAAGGAAGATAACCCATCTCGAGATAAGCAAGAAACTGAAAAACCAGCATAGGAAGATAACCCATCTCGAGATAAGCAAGAAACTGAAAAACCAGCAAAGGAAGATAACCCATCTCAAGATAAGCAGGAAACTGAAAAATCAATATGAATTAAAGATCCAATTATGCTTTAGGTATATATATGTCTCCTTTTCTACAATAAATTGTAACGCGTCAAGGAGGCCATTATTTGCATGTAGAAATCACTTCTGCTGAAGGCAATCTGTCTCAAACATCAGCATTACCCTGGAAGATTGAGCACTACACGTCAATGCATATATCAAACTATCAGTGCAACTTACACAAATAAACAAAGCAGCCAGTCCATTTTGGTCTAACGACATGAAAATGAAAGAGCTGAGAAAATAAGATAATTAGTTACCTTTCAAGGGAGGATGGTTCCATTTACAAGTAGGAAATCAGATTCTAAAACTTAATCATACCAACAACGGACCCAACCAACCCAGATGCTTACAAGCATACAATTGTCGTTACCACAGAAGATTACACAACGGAGCTTTAACATCTAAAAATGAAAACTTTCTGTTACAATATGAGTTAAGGTTATCGTACAATGACTAAATAAGTAAAGATTAAATAGCTCCCAACAAATTTCCCATTCATTTGCCGTATGTTTCTTTGAATGTAGGCATACTAAAAAATGACTACTCAAATCTCCCAGCTGGAGATGCTTGATTACGCCAGGAAGCAACTTTGTGATCGTGAATCCGTAACTTCCTGGGCTTGTAGCAAAATTTATGGATTATCATGTAGCCCGCTTTCCCGAAAGAGAACTATAACCTTCCTGCAAAGGAAAGCTTTAGATGTCATCTGTGCCTTCATCTTTTATTGTCGTGTTGAGACCATCTTCAAAGCCGGAACCAGGGGCAAGCTCATTTAGGTCCAGAAATCGTCTTTTCCTTCCACTTCCAGTGTCATCTTGGCCTGGGCTATTTGATATCTCAGGTGGCTGTTTTTGCTCTTTCTCCACTATCTCCGGGTGCTTTTCTGCAGGTTCATCAACTTCTTTCATCTCTCGGTTATCATTATCACCCTCGGATTCTTGACTTCCCGTTGAAAATTCTGCATTATCAGTATCTATGTGTTCTTCTGATGCATATGACTTTTCAGGTTTCAATGACTCCATTTCTGCTTCTGACTCCGACAATTCATACTGTCTATAATTGATACGGTTTTTGGTGGCCCTTTTACTACGTCTTAGACCTGGCTGGAGGTCATCAACTGACCTTAATTTAGTTTCCCTCCTTGTGCGGCCTGGCAATTTCTTAAATTTTGGGGGCTGATCACTATCCTCATTGCTACTCAAGGAATCATCATCTTCTTCTTCTTCTTCCTCATCTTCTGCATTTTCTCCATCCCAATGATACTCCTCATCACCTTCAGAGCTGCTTGATGTTTTCCTTCTTTGTTTCCGCTGCCTCAGATATTCTTCATCATATACAGCTTCTCCAACTATATCATCATCACTATCAAAGTCAGCCTCATTGTCTGAGAGTGCTTCAACAAAATCTCTTGCTGAATATCGTTGAGGCCTTTGCCTTCGCCGATTGCTGTATACCACAATATACAAGTGAGTTTATGGATGAATAACAGCACCAAGATTTTTGGTTCAAAAGAAGTTAAAAGGCTACCTGCGATCCAATGGTTCAAGTTTATGGTCCATATCGGCTTCATCATAATCAAATGGCTTTGGAGATGAAGAGTCAAAAGAGGTTTGCTGAGGAATTTGAGGACCACTCCACCTACCATTTATAGAAGCATCTGGTTTTGCAACAATTTCTCTTCTGACAGTAGGCTCTGGTGATGGCTGTTTCTGCCTGATTTAATATTTGAATGAGACATAAGTTAGACTAGGTCTACTTACCACACAAAAAAAAAAGTTAGACTAGGTCCATCATTGGTAACAACCACTAAAAAATAAAATTTGCTTCAAAGCATTCCTATGTCAAATAGCAAATGGGGTTTCCTTGGAGATAAGATCCATACTTGGTTATCTTGATAGCTTCGTTGATTGATCGGTCATAATCATCTGCAGAATGATCCAGCATAAAAATAAGATATACAGATATCCAACCTCACATGAAAAAAACATATTACAAATAGTGTGGGGAAGCATTCACCAACTTTGACATGGCTGCACGCATTGGAACACGCATCATAACCAAGGATGCTAAGGTAACAAGATAAACATAAGCCTCAAAAAAATAAATCAAAACATACAAATTAAGGAATTATTATAATTCTGCCTGCCAAGTTCCAGACAACTTTATCCTATAACCATGTATTTTACACAGTTGAGGCTGTTAAACCACCAATTATTCCAAAAGCTTAAACTGTTTGACAATAAGCTCAACAATATATATCAAACTAACTTGACACTCCCCTCATGTATAACTCCAACTTGCATGTGGATTGGAGAAAGACAAATTGAACCAGATAAGATTAACCAAACTATAAAACATTGGGACTGTTTGGTCTGTCATAAACCAACAAAAATCTCTAAAAACCTCTAAAATTCTCAAATACATTTTGATCACCTCGTACTTCGTGAAACCTTTATAAATTTCTATATATATATATCTACATATCCCAACAAATTTTTATAAACTCCAATACATTTTTTACAAATCCCAGTAACTTTTTCACAAATCCAATAACTTTTCAACACTTTTCAAAAAATTCTAATACAAATCCATTAGAACAGATCTAAAAAGCTGTTCTAACGGTTTCTCTCTCCGATTTTGTTCATGCAAAACTCAACAAGTTCAACAACTTTCCGAAAAATTCAAATACAAATCCGTTAGAATGGATCCAAAACCTTTTTAACGGTTTCTCTCTCCAACTTTTTCGCGTAAAAGTTTAACAACTTTCAAAAAATTCTGACACAAATCCGTTAGAACAGATCCAAAAAAACTGTTCTAACTGTTTCTCTCTCAAACTTTTTATCACAAATCAAACCAAACCAAGCCAAGCCTTTCTTTCGACTAGGTGGAGTCGGCTATATGGATTTGACGACACTAATCAAATCTATTTAGGGTCATGTCCTCCGTTAGATCCATGAAGGTAAGGTCGTGTTTAATAGTTTATTTCCTCCCTCTCCCTCTCCCTCTCCCTTTCCCTCTCCTATTGCTGGTAATTTCCATACTTTCACACCTTCTAACCGGTTCCTCCATTGGAAGCCTTCTAATATGACTGAACCATCTTCAACGATTTTCTCTCATTTTATCTTCAATTGGTGCTATTCCCAATTTACCCCTAATCTACTGGTTCCTAATCCTATCTTTTCTTGTGATCCCACACATCCATCTTAACATTCTCATCTCCGCAACTGTGATCTTCTGAACATGATTATGCTTTACTCGCCAACACTCTAATCGATATAACAACGCTAGTCTTACCGCCACCTTATTATACCTTCTTTTCACTTTGAGAGGGAATTTCTGATCATACAAGACCCCCGAAACACTCCTCCATTTGGTCCATCCCGCCTGAATCGTATGACTTACATCAGTATCAATCCCTCCATCCTGTTGCACCATAGATCTAAAGAACCTAAAGTTTTCTTTCTCTACAATCTTTTTGTGCCCAAAAATCCAAAAATTATACTATTTATCTCCAAAAAACTCCATTTGGGTTAGAAACACCAAACGCCAAAAGTTATCCCAAATCACATTTTATCTTGTTTTTTCTTATTTTTAACACTCAGAAACACTACCAATTATTTGGAAAAAAAAAATTTAGAAATAAAATTTATACATATTATAAATTAAATAATGTTATATATTAACATATATTATTATATAAATATAATTAAATTTTGAGTATGTAAATAGATATGGAGCGAAATGGATACTACTATCGTCATCCCTACAAAGAGTATCTCAATACCCTTGCCAAGCGGAGAGGGCAATGGTTGGGGATGGGTATGTTTGCTGATCCTAATTATGTATCCTAGGGAGGAAGTGGGATACCAAATCCAAAGAAATGGCTCAAGTGGGATACAAATATTAAAAGCTTGATTTGCCCCCTGAACAACCTTAATCAAGAAAACCGTCAATTAATTACAATTTTATATTACTTAATCAAAAAATAATAAGTTTGAATTAATTATATAATCTAGAATAAAATAATTTAATTATGTATAAAAAATGAAATAATTAAAAATTCACAAATAAAATTTGAGTTATCTAATTATGAATTAATAAACTTAGAATCAATTAAAGTTAAAATAAAATAATATTCTAGTCTAATTAATTCTAAAGTAAATAAAATTTTACTTTAATTAATTAATAATGCAAATAGAATCATTCCCAAAATATATAAAGATTTAGTTTTATATTATTTTTTACATATTTATCTAAATTAAATCAAAACATAATAAACTATTTATCAGGGACCTATACAAATTTTGAATTAAAAAAAATCAAAATAAAATAATTTAAATTCATGCAAGTAATTTCATTATTCAAGCTATATAGAAGTTTAGCTTAATTAAATCATTTTAAGGAAATATTTACACAATTTAAAATTATGTAAATTAATAAACTAAGAATTTGCTGAATTGAGTTATATTTATATAATTTAAAATTGATAAATCAATAAACTATTTATTAGGCAACTATATGAAACTTGAACTAACTTGAAATTTTTTAGAAATAATCCGCTAACGTATTTTGCTTTTTCCTTTTTTTTTTTTTCTCTTTTTCCCTTTCGATCAAGATTGAAATAGAGAATATAAATGTGTGGACAGGAAATCTGCTGAATTTAACCATATCATACCAATTATCATAAGAAAACAAAGAAATATCATTTCAATGCATATAAGGATAAGCACAACTAATAGGGAAAGTGAACAGAGTCAATTTCACCCCCTTACCAAAAGTATAGGTGACAGGTTTTCTATCACGAAGGGAGCGTCCTGGACCAAGCCCATCCATGCTCACCATACTATCAAGAAGAAGAGCTTGTCTATGCTGTTTTTTCAGCAGCCTCTCTTTCCTCTGTGCAAATGAAAATTGAAAAACTTGTAAACTTAACAGAACCAATATAAAATAAGAGACACAAATATAGTGCAAAAGGCATTTTTACAAAAAAAAGAGAAAAGAGAATAATTGATGAAAGGACATGCAATATCTAAAAATTAAAGCTCTTATCAAGGAAGAAAAAAGGTCGCACATAGTTGTTATTTTGTCAAGAAATAGTTGACTACCTTATGGACCTTCTCAATCTCAGGAAGCATATCATTCTTCAACTTCTTCCCAAGTGAAGCCTCCATTCTATTTTTACTTGAGAAAAGTTTCTCCTGTTAACAGACATGGACAACTTGATGTGAGAGGACAAGGAGCAGTCAGAATGACTACATCTCACTGCTCACTAGTGTTTGCAAGTGCTTTAAAATTTAAATCAGTGTGAAATACCAAATAGCAATAATAGATAAAATTCTTCACGACAAGTAGGATAGTTAAATCGCAAAACAGTTACTATGCCAACATTTTCAGATGACTGCTTGAAATATTTATTAGTATTAAGAGCTAAAAATAGGCAGCAGTGAAGCATCTCCTAAAAGGCCACAACAAAAACTGAATTCGATTACAATAATATTCTGAATAATATGTAACATAACGAAACCTTTTGCTGAAAGTTTATACGGCAGACGTAACTTCCTCCAAGAAAGTTCTACCATAGAGTCTGACTATCCTCTGGCATTTAAAACTTCTGAAACAATCAGCTTGCTTCACAGAAATTTGACCTTGCTCATAAAGAGTTTGACATCAGGCCGAAAAGCCATTCATGACATGGCCCAAAACCTTAATGGATTATAGTTCAATGTACTACCCACATAAAAACTTATATTGGTTAAATAGTTCAATAGGCAGCATCTCAGTGAGAGAAGTCTCTCAAATTAATTGAAGATTCCTCCAAAATATTTGTAGGAAAAGCATTAAAAAGAAGAATAATCCACCACTCAAAGCAAAAGACGAATAAAGCCAGAATGTTACATCCTATGATGTCATATAATGCAAGGCACTTACTTCAAAACCATAGCTAGGATTGTCCATTTCACAATTGGATTGTCTGGAGTCAAATTAACGGACCAAAAGCACATTTATAACAAAAATGGTCATTTGACTGAGATTATGGCCCTTGATAGAGCAGAACGCAGAAAAAAGGACCATGTAGCGGAGCTCAAAGTAGTTAGGAAAAAGGTTCAGTTAAGTAAACTATGAGCTCATAAATACTAAAACTGTATAAAACATTTAACATGTTTAACTCAAAAAATACACGAGTTGTGTAACACGTCAACCCAAAAACTACACTATCAACTCATAAAGTACACAAACCCATTTAACAACATACACATTTAATCATGTTAGTCGACCCATTTTGACACAAATCCAATATGCTTATAATCATGTCCCATACACGCAATATATGTTTTTTTATAGGTCACACAAGTATTATCTTATTTGTATTCCTTTTCCCTTTTGCACCTTATGTGATCATTGACAACTTTAATTTTTTATGTTAGTTGTGCTCGTCTGTTTAGGTACTAAATATTTTTTAAATGTGTTGTGTGTATATATATTTTAAAAGGGAAAAAAATAGAGTTTTCATGTCATACACGGAAACATGTATATTTAAGTTCCTGTCCTCCCTCTCTCTCTCTCTCTCTCCCCCCCCCCGCCCCTTTTTTTCCTTTTAACTTTGTGATTATTAATGATCATTATATGTTTTTGGGGTACCAGATTGAATGGCCGATACAAATCGCTAAAATAACTTACAGAAACATCTTGAAATTCATCCAAATTAGTTGCAACTGTTTCCCAATGGTAAAATGAACTAGGAATTGGTTGGACATTCTTCCCTTTTGCTTTCTTCACCTCAACTTTCCTAATCTCTCGGTGCAACCGATGACCAATTATGGGATCATCTTCATACCTACACTTCAAAAAAACATATCAGCAGATACTAACCTACACCGTGAACAGCAGTCACCAGAGCAGTATTGTTCTATGCATCATGGACCTTCTGCAACTAGTATGAAATTCACAACAAAAGCACAATTATCTTACCAAAATGATATTCCAAAAGAATCACCCCCAAAACGTTCCTTACGGAATGCTGAAAGTTGAACACCATGTTTGAGTGAATCGTCTATATAGTTCCGAATATCTTCTTGCTGAAAAACAAGACAATTATTTTAAATACTTTCTTCAAAAGAGAACTTTTAAAAATGGATAATATCAAATCATTTTAGAATGCTTTTCAGGCTCTATGGTGCTTTTTCATTGACTTTTTTTAGTCCTGGTTTCAAAGCATCCAAAATCTATCTTTTCCTTAGTACTCAAATCATTTATTCATTTTTTGTTTTTTTTTTAACATGTAATCAAATTTTTGTTAAGGCACTAGAAGATGCAAAAAAAGAACCGAAGGACGTATTACAAAACCAAATAATTTATATTGTTAAATATCTTTCGTCATTTTTTTAAGAACAAGCAAGTATAACTAATATCAAATAACATGACAGCCACATTGATATGGTTAGCATTGTGAATTTTGAAAATTTTCATTTAGTACACATTCTTGTATAGAGGTAATAAATCAATGTTTCCCTATTGGGTCTAGGATTGGTAAGTTTGTTTAAATTCTATATTACATGGACTCAGGTAAAGACCAGGGTCGGATACGGGTCTACAAGTCAGATATATTAATTCTCTTATTCAAAGATATAGAGACACGGGAAATTATTTATATTTTCATTTAATAGAATAATCTAGTAACTATCAAGGTTCCATTCGAGTATTCCATATGTAAAATATAAGTTTTGTGCAAAATTATGTGCTAAAATTAAATTGTTAAATATATTTGTATAATATTCAATTATAGTAGGGAAGCTTATACCATACCCTTAAACCAAAAAACCTTGTCTAAGTTTCAAGTATCCGACATATATACACCATTCGTTTAGAAGAGTCCCTATAACATAGCTTAAATCTATAGTAGCCTAACTAGGAAATATAAACTACCAAGATTCACAAAGCATGTCTACCGAAAGGGGAAAACATGTGCACATGCTCGAACACATGCACACACAACAAATCAATGTTACTAAATATGATTTTTTTTGTGGGACTAGAGGATAACAAATAAGACAAATATATACACTGATTATTATTCTGCATTCAATAAATCCCAGAATTAGATGCTAGTAACAACACACACGAGACCCAATATTGACTTGAAATAGAACTTTTGGATGATCTATAGTGAAAATAGAAGCCCATTAGCATATTATCGCACCACAGAGATGAGATAGGCAGCAAGTATTCAAAAGTAGGAAATTATTTGATAATCTTAATACCTCAACACGAATATCACATAAGGCCTTCAAGATCACTACACGAACCACAGGATCAAGGGAATTATATGCTTCAATCTCAGCCCTACCATATGAACAAGACAAAATCCATAAGCCCATCAACATGCAAGAAGTCCATAAATTTGAATTTCACAAAAGTTCAAGACTGCTCACCCATGTGAAGCAACTATTGGTAGCTCCCCTTCTGCAACCTGCAATAACGTTCCTAAGTCATGTCAACTAAGTAGCTATGACTACTAGAAAAAGGATCTGTTCATCTGGATAACTATCCAACATTTGTTTCAAGAAGCACAGAAATCATGTTACCCAATGCCACCAATCCCTCAACTTTCTGCATAAAACAGTAATCCAAGTATTGTGTCCAAGGGCCATTCGGGTAATTGGAGGGATTGCCTGTAGAAAAAGAAATAAATTTAGCAAACAAAGCTTGTTGTATCAGTAATTCACCTCTATTATACAGAAAACAAAATTTGCACAATCATGTCACAAACTGTGGCACCATACATTCACTTTATAACACGCACACAAAAAATAAAAAATAAAAAACCTTGCCAGATAGCAAATGTATCTCAAAAAACAGAAATCCAAATCTGGTATTTGAAATACAAGCCATAATGAAAGATCTCTATAAGTAAATCAAGCAGCAGCATGCGAACAGACTAAAATCTAACCCCTTTGTCAACATATTTGTTTCTTACACGCGTGGTAATCAACATTTTACATGTAATAAGATAAATAATAAAGCATGTGCATGTATAGTCAATCAAAACCATGCAATGTGAAAACAGAAAAATTAAAGGCTCTCAATTTTTCTTTTATACTAGTCAAAGTAGAGTGATGATATGGTTACTCGTTATTCTATTGCGACCTAGGGGTCATGGATTCAAACTCTGCTAGCAAAGGGAAGATAGCTTGTGTCTAATCATTACCAGACCCCACAACGTGAGAGCTTTATACATTGGATTCCCCTTTTTTATTATTCAAATTATATCATAAAATACTAGAATGCATCCAAAGTGTGCAATTGCAAAACAAGAAAGAAATTTAAAAGACAACATTTCTTTAAAAGAGGAAACGCCATACTGTGGGGATAGTGAATCAAAAAATGCCGTAGAGTCGAAAAAGTTATCATAGCCAACACTTGAAAATAATCAAACATTAGTTTCATAATGACTTGATAAAATAATAATAATCAAACAATGCCGTAGAGTCGAAAAAGTTATCATAGCCAACACTTGAAAATAATAAAACATTAGTTTCATAATGACTTGATGATGATGATGATGATGATGATGATGATGATGATAATAATAATAAAAAATTAGTCATAAGAAAATATGCTAAAAAGTTTTAAGGAGCCAACAGAAAATTACAACACAAGGGAGTAAATTGTGAAGCCTACCATGAAAATCTAGAAAACAAATTCCAACAAACTCTTTCACTACAAACAACAAAATACCAAGGGAATGGAATAGAGATTTCTGAGAGTTAAAGGACTCTTCCGAACTAGCACAATTGTAAAGATAAAAAGGTTCCTCCTCCAGATAACACAAAAATTGGCAAGAGAAAGAAACTATTTCAAGAAGCTTAAATGTAAACAATTTAAGACTTCAGGAAGACAAGTAGATTCTCTTAAATTATTTTCTATATAGTTTCTTCAGTATATAAAGGTTATGTCATTTTTATGACCGTATTTTTATATCCAAACAAGGTATCACATCACCCATCTCTATCAAACTGTTTGTTCCTTTTAAGGAAACTTCAATGGATGTAAAGTTGAGGGAAGTCAAATCTAAGATGCAGAATTGATTACTAATGAGGTTATAGATGCGAGACTCAAAAGCAAAATCATGGGAGTGATGTGCAATCTGGACATGGAAAAAATGCATGATCACATCAAATGGGAATTTCTTATATATTTGTTGCAAAGGATGGGTTTTGGGAAAGCAAAATCATAGGAGTGATGTGCAATCTGGACGTGGAAAAAATGCATGATCACATCAAGTGGGATTTTCTTATATATTTGTTGCAAAGGATGGGTTTTGGGAAAAAGTGGAGGAAATGTGTCAAATTCTCAGTGTTAGTTAATGGCACCCCAACAGATTTATTTGATGCTCCACTATTCCCATGCCTACTCATTTTAGTAATGGAAATTTTCAACAGGATGGTAGGGAGAGCCAAGGAGAATGATTTATTGAATGGTTTCTCTATTGATAGTGCTTCCCGCAAATCCATGGAATTATCCCTCTTATTATTTGCTGATGATTCCGTTAACTTTTGTGAGGTAGATGCGTCGCAAATACATCATCTTAGAAGTGTCTTGTTATGCTTTGAGGCGGTCTCCGGTTTGAAGATCAATTTCAGCAAGTCATAAATGATTCCCCTTGGCAATGTGAACAATATATGGATGAGCTTGCAACAATGTTTGGTTATAGAGTTAGCTCTTTACACTCAATATACTAAGGGCTTCCTTTGGGAGCTCCTTTTAAAGCCAAAAATGTTTGGGAGGGCATCTTGGAGAGGTCACAGTGAAGCTAACAAGGTAGAAACATAAGTATTTATCTAATGGAGCCAGTGTTAGTATGTTGTCAAGATTCATGCACAGCCCAAGTGTGCTTCATTATGCAGCAGCAAGAAGTGCAGCAGCACTCTATCACTTAAAGCCTTCAGCCAGAGTCACATTGATTAAACACTCGTTGTCTAGTTCACCAATTTATTTCAAGAATCTCTTCAAAGTTCTGAATCGAGTCATCAAAAGGTTAGAGAGCTTTAACGTGACTTTCTGTTGGGGGATTGTACAGAAGACTTGTTCCATCTCGTTGACTGGAATACAGTCTATCTCCCAATAGAGGGAGGCGGCATTGGAATTAAAATTTTGAGACTATTCAACAAAGCTTTGCTGGGCAAATGACTACAGGGATACGTCAAGGAGAAGAAAAGTATGTGGTTGAAAGTGATAATGCACAAGTACAGGGCCGAATAGGGGAACGATAAATTTGAAAGGAATCTAAAGTGGCAACTGGTGGATGGATCAAGGACTAAATTCTGGAAAAGCAAGTGGAACTGGAAGGCAAGTTAATACACCTCTTTCCAGAGTAATTTATCCTTTCAATGAAAAAGGAGGCAGCTGTGTTAGAATGTGTGTCTATTACCAGCGATGGTTTTGAATGGAATTTGGTTATGAGAAAGAATTTACAAAGCTGGGAAATAGATAGGTACGCTGATCTTCAGGGGTTATCACAGTAGGAAGCCCACATTAGGGGATGATGAAATTCTATGGATTGCATCCAAGACAAGAAAGTTCTCAGTGAAGTCATTCCGCACAGCCTTGAATGGCAGCAGATCAAAAAATTTCCCATGCGCAAGGTTATAGAAAGATGGAGTGGCTCCAAAAGTGGCATTCTTTGCTTTGTGCACGATACATGGGACGATTTTGACCATGGATAATCTTCAAAAGAGAGGCCTTTCTATAGCTAACAGGTTCCCTTTGCAAGAATAGCAAGGAATCGATTTGCCATTTGTTCATAGTGGCCCAGGGAGCTATGGAGTTTATTTATGTCTAGCTTTGAGAGATAATGGGTTTTCTCAGAAGATCCAAAAGGGCTATTTCACTCGTGCTGGGGCACCAAGTTGAGGAAAACTCAAAGAAAGTCAAAGAAGATGGCTATCTTCCGCTTACTCTAGATTGTGTGAAGGGAAAGGAATCATAAGATATTTCAAGATGATTAGTTGTCATTATACAAAATTAAAAGTTCTTTTTTTGCTCAATTGTATAGTTGGGTATACAGGTTATAGATCCAAACAAAGTCATTTGTAAGTTTTATTGCAGGGTCTTTTTGTTGGTGACCCCCTAATTTTGTAAAAGCATCCTCTGGATGTTTTTTTTCATTTCATTGATCAAAGAATTCTAATTATCAAAAAAAATTATGCGAAGTTAATGCAAATGCAATTCATACACACATAATGACTTGCACCAAAAGAAGATTAAATTTAGTTGAACAACGTTGGACTATTCTATTTCCTCCAACATACTTATATTGGCTAGAGATGACAAGGGTAAGTGATATGTCCAATAATTGTAACTAGATTAGACAATTGGATTCTTTAATTTTTAATTATGTTTAAACAGGCAGCAACTCAAGGTAAACAAAAAATTTTTGTCTTCCACATGGATGGAAGATAAAACTTTATTTTTTTTTCCCCCAAACTTCATTAGTTTTAAGAACATATTTAAATAACGAAAGTATATTATATCAGTCTATTATACGACATAATATATTTAAATGTTCAAATGTCAATATATCCATACCTAATTTTTGAAAATATATCTCAATGTCTTAAAATTAAAGGTTTAGGGAGTCCTAACAACTAGACACGTACTCACGACCAAATCTCATGCCCAAGGTCAAATAACATAGCATTTAAATCACTAAATACTAAACATACAAAGACAAGTACATTTCTCCACGAGTTTAACAGGGAAAAAATTTTAGGTATATAGACAATAATATTCCATAGGAATAAAACAGTCAACAACGATAACAATAGTTCCAACCCCCGAAACAACTTAATATATATAACCCAAGTAAACCAATATCATATTGCACCCTTGATGCGTTACTTATTATCTAGGCTCAGTTGTGATATGCTCAAGCCCCTTGTCTAAGGCCCACCCTGCATATAAATTAAATTCCAGCCTCAATATGGGTTGATAAGGTATCTTATTCCACTCCGACCTTCAACAGGGAATGATGTTACTTGCCAAATTTTGTGGAACAATTGGTGTTCTTAGTTGTCCATCCCTTACTTGGGACAATCATTCAACTTTTAATATGTTATAATAAATCTCACATCAAGGAAATTTAATGTCTCAGGTTCGCATTGCAGGAAGAAAAGAATAAAGCCTGTTTACATAATTTCTCACCCAACACCCCCCCCCCAAAAAAAAAAGAGAAAAAAAATAAAAAGTATGTCAAACAGGATTCCTTATGATTGGAGGAGAACACTCCTATCAATTTAGTCAAATATGTTAAGAGAAACTGTTGAAGGTTATGATGCCTATCTGATCACAAACAATTATTAATGCAGAATACAGCCTCAGAACTCCCAATACTTCATGAGCATAAAAAGCGAGCAGCTTTATGGAATTCTATAATCTCTACCAACATAGTGAAAAGTAGGATGACCTTTGGTGCATTTCCTAGAAAAACATGTGGACACAACTCTGCAAGCTCAATTTGGGACTAACAATCATCTTGCGATAGCTAATCTAAGTTTAAAGTAACTGAAAACTATATTATTAAAAAATGCACCAGAATTCAATTATCATTCCGGTAAACACCAGGCTTCCATTACCTAAAGGCATATATAATTAACACTAAGAATAAACTCAATTTTGCATGTGACTTCCAACTGACCAAAATAAACAAAAAAAACCTTCGAAGCCTAATATCACATTCTCAAATATGGATATTTTTAAGTCCTTAGTTTCTTCACATGCAATACTTCTCCAGGCTAGTACAACTTCGAAACAAACAACCTATAACAATGGCATTGCTCAGATTGCAGAGCAACCAACGCAGCTCAAGAGAACAAATCAAAGTCTCCATATTCAGGAGAAATGACACACTGATAATTCCAATTGCTGTTTCTAGGAGCAAAATAAAGCAATATCTGCAATCATAAGCAACACAAAAAAAAAATTCAAAAACAGTGATGAAATGTTGCCTAGAGTTCACAAAAGCGCACATCATGAATGAAGACTACATTAACCCAGAATTGCAAAGAAAAACTCATCTTGCACTCAGAAAATTAATTGTTACTTCAAAAAAATATGAAGTCATTGCTTCAAAGGAGAGAACCAACCTTCAATAAAGGTATATGTATATCGCCCAAAGTTCTGTTTGGTGTAATTAAAGCAGTCTCAAACTCCTCTGCTGAGAATTCCAATTTTATATTCAAAAGAGGCCTAAAAACCTGGAAACAAAAAGAACAGAATAAGCCCTAGCCCACCTGTAAAACCAATTCCAAACCAAAAAAAAAGACTACAACTTTTTTCTCAGCTCACATTCAAGAAATTAAGAACAGAAGCAAACTCCCACATGGACCGGAGACTCCACCGCGGCAACTGCGACGGCGGCGGCTCCCCAACGAGCGGCGTAATGATCTTGCATTGCGGCTGCGGAGGCGGCTCCGGCGACTTCTCCCGTACCCGCTCCTTCCTGGCCGCCGCCTTCTGCTTCCGCTCGGCGGCCTCCGCAGCCGCCGCGGCGCACAGCCTCGCGGCTGCCCGCGCCGTGCATGCCCGCGAAGGCCGCTCCTTCCTGACTATATTATTACTGGCACCGTTATTGGCGCGGTTGTGCGTGCTTTTACTTTCGCCGTTGTGATTGTTCTCGGAGTGTTGGGGGCGTTGGGGTTCGCCGGAGGACTGGATCGGAGAGGAGGCGCGGTCGGACATGGTGGGGAGATCGGGCGGGTGGATATTGTCAACGGCGACGTCGCATCGAAGATCATGCGATTGCATTGGAGAATCAAACAAGAGGATTGCAGAGAGAGAGTCTCTGTAGCGTGAGAAACAAAGAGGAAGAAGAAGAAGTGTTGTCTGTAGAGAGAGAAAGTTGGGGTTCGAAGCTCCAACACCTCATCATTCACATGTCTGTCTGGGTTCGTCGATGAAAGAGAAAATCCAAAGAGAGGAAGAGGAAGAAGAAGAGAGAAAAAAGAAATTTGGGTAAAAAATTAATTTGATTTGGGTTGTAAAAACGGTATTTTTCTCCGGCGATTCGATTTTCTTATTATTATTTTTTTTTTTTTCTCTTTTGGTCACTGTTGATTGAATTCTGTTTTGGGGTTCTATAAGATTAGGGCAAGAGGGAACCAATTTTCACCAGGGGTCAAGTCTAAACACGACGACGTTTTAGGGTTCTTCTACTCAGCATTTGGTCATTGTCCTTTTGCCAACTGACGTTTTCACCCGACACATTAACTTGCAACCCATAACCCGACTCGTTAGGTCATTAACGAGTCGGGTTGATTTGCACACCTTCAGTTGAGCTACTTTTGGATCCATTTGGTACCTAAAAAAACAAAAAAAAATGTAATGTGAGAAATTTTTTTTCTGATTGATACACAATCATCAAATCACATTTTTTAGAGATCAACAGTAAAATTTTTAAAATTTTACATCAATTTTTTGGAGAGAAAAATCGCCCAAACAGTTTCTTTAGTTCTATTAGAATGAATTTATATTAAAATTTATTGAAAGTGATTAAAAGTTCTTGAGATTTATAAAAAAAGGTTATCGGGTTTGTAAAATATTATTAAAATTTATAAAAAACTTATTCGAGTTTGTAAGTATTCATTGGGATACATAGATTTATCTAAATTTATAGAAATTTCATAAAATACGATGAGTGTAAAATGTGTTAGAAAATTTTAGAAGATTTTTTGAGATTTTTAGTATTTTTCAGAGTTTTATATTGTACCAAACGGACACTAATAATGTATGTCAAGGAGAGGGAGACAATAATATTGCTTGCACAAATAAAACGTCCACATTCTTTTTTTAACAGACTTAGTGATTAGTTAAAAATTATTCACATCCCTTATAAGAAAATCAATCACACATTTTAACTGCATTGACAGAGGATTTTAACAGTAAAAAAAAAATTGAAGATCCACGAACACCACGCCATTACTATCAAGTAAATCATGAGATTCTCATAATAGTTATGGTATGAGAGTGCTAATGAATGCCATTTGTGTCAACATATATTATAGTTCCTTCGCAATCTATACCAATTTAAGCTCAAATTTGATACACTATTTGTTCAATATACACTCTATTTCATACATCAGACTCACATAGCAACCTAGAGTAAGATACAAGATAAACCAACAAAACAAAGGTAAACCATTGGCCGGACACAATACTCCAAAACATAATATATATTGGCCTACTGAATCCATACAACACAATTGAAAAAAATAACAAAAAAGAAATAATATTAAAAAAAAAAATCCAAGCTAACTTATGAAGCCTAAATCTCTTACTAGTGGTCCAAGATGCGATCCCACTTCAAAACATGCACATAAATTTATAAATCAAACATTTTTATGCAGTAGAGAGTGAGTTTAAAAACAGTTTAAATACATAGTAGTTTAAAAAATCAGCTCAAAAGACGCTTGAGCAATGTTGCAGAAAATGGGGAAACTAGGTTCAAAAACTTAATATTCTAAAAAAAGAGTTCGAAGAAAGTTCAAGTAGTCCAACGGAATTTTTGCCAATTTCATCTACATTGCAACTCTTTTGTGTCATAATCTCATGAGAATATAAAAGGAGTCTTTTCTAATATTTTTGATACATTTCTTCCAATATATTAAAAAATCCTAACATCCAAATTGAAAAGATGTACAATATTTCTCAAAGTGATAAATTTATTTGGGCTATCTTTGGCAACAATAGATACTCAACTACTGCTACATAGTTTGTCATCTAACATTCTAGGCCTAAAGTTCATTGGCATAGATTAATATGGTTCTTTAATGAGCAATATGGTTCTCTAATGGGCTGTTTAGAGCTCCAAATAACTCCAAATATCTCAAAAAAAAAAAAAAATTGAAGTTTTACAACCTTTATCATTTTCGAAAATTACCAATTATATCATTAAATAATTATACCAAAATGATAAAAATATTCACCATGAGGTTGTACCAAAGTGAAAATTGATTTAATAATGTAAAAACACGAAAAAAAAAAAAACCATATCGCCTCTACCCAAACTGATTCGAATAGATAAAGGTTAATTCACGATGTCCTCTATAGCTATTCGAGTCAAGTTAATGTAGGATGAAATTGGTGATCTTTGTTGGAAGTTCACTAAGACAGAAAGTCATGCTTGTTAGCATCGATATTAGTTTTTTGTTTTGCTATTTTAGGTGCTATAGTAGCTTTTTTTGGGGGGGAGGGGGATTGGTTCATTTGACTGGATTCACTAATATACTTTTAATTACTCAACCTTGTTTGTAATGATATATACTTATTTGGATTCATACTATTCTTTTCTTTCTTGTATATGATTGAGTTATTGAACTTCTTTTTGTCAATTCCTAACAAAAAGAGAGAAAATGAATGAATGTAAACCTGCAAGAATAGTTTTAAGAACAATATATAAGGGAAGTTTATATTAATTGTACGAATGGATTCAAGGAGAGTAATAATGAATTCCATACATATATCTTACTTTTTTATGCTTGATATCTGTGAAGTTGATTTTAAGTCATAGGTTTAACAAGCTTTTACACATACACACATTGTTAATATATGCCATGTTATGAGTATATGTTACAAGCATTATCTTACTGGCAATCTTCGAGCAAATATTTTGAGTGTATGTGTGAGGTTTCAAAAAGTCACAATGATGTCATGTATATGTGTTGTTCAAGCTAAGTGTATAAATATATGCCAAAGAGTGTTTGGATATTTCATTTGGTTCTTGGATGGATATTTAAAGAAGACTGCATAGATGGATGTCTGAACAATTAGCTGGTTAAACTTTAGATTTGTTATAGGCAGCTTGTGCCTAGGACCAACCATTAACTAGATTGAGAATACCTAAGTAGTTTTAGCTGTACAAAAAGAAAGAATTTCAGTAAACTTAGTGAATAGTTCATATCCTAGTCGCACCCACAACTTACCTACGAGGTTTGTCCGACAAAAGGCTAAAAATCCATAAGCTTCACTAGCATAGTGTAAATAGCTCACGCCCATAACTTGTCTGTGAAGTGTATGAGATATTGACCCAAGTTTCTATACTGCAAAGTAAATCTTTTTTTACATCATTTCTCTATTTTTTATATCCAAAACTATTTTCCAAATATTAAGTTCTTTTTTTTTTTTTTTTCCAAAACCTAATCTGTTAATTTCTTAAGAGGAAAACCACAAGAGGTCCAAACCTATTTTGATTTATTAGCCTCTTCATTAGATTTCTTTTGGGCAAATCATATGTTCTTGAATCCCAGATCTAGGGTTGTCTACTAGATTTGAAAAATGCTTCTTGTCACGCACTTAACTTAATTAGCTAGGACGGATGGCGTAGGAATGTAAAAACTAACATAAATAAATAAAATCCAATTTGAATTCGATTCACTTTGAGTTATAATTATCAATATATCCAAATCATTACTCAATCATGTACAAAATAACATTTGACTATATCAATATCAATTTATCAATAACATTATCCACTTTGACACCATTTCCAGTGACTGTATTCATGGTCTGTACAGTTAGAATGAATACTATTATTATTATCCATAGTTAAGATACTTAACCTAAGCTGCCTACTTATGTCACTTCGGGAATCAGGTTACCATAGTTCCTATTTTATGTCTTTTATTTTGAAATCAAACTCAGAATCAACCAGATAAATCATTCATCATTCAATGTTACAATCACATATATCAACATCTCAATATAAAGAATATAAATGCAATAGGATATGATGGAATGCAATGTCAATGCATACTCTAATCTCCATCTATCCCCAACCTTATCCTAGGACGGATGACGCTTAGCAAAGCACGAGGGGTCACCAACTGCACCGTTTATGCTTACGACGATTGCATATCTCTATATAGATCACATGTGGGTAATCGAGTTATACTCCCAAAGGTGTAAGACTCAAGGGAAATGAGTTATACCTCCTGACCTTTTTGCTAGAGAATCGAGTTACACCTTTAGTCAGGCATCGGCTTAGCTTAAGTAAGGTGCGGCTGTAGTCCGGAGAAGATTTCATAATATATATAATCTTAATATTAATGTCCCAACTCCAAATAACTAAACTCTAATCATATATATCAATTAGGAATCATCCGATTGTTTTCAAAGTCTCATTTTTATCACTTTTTTCAAAATCATGAGTCGCATCCATATATATCTAACACATGCCTCAGCACATCAATAATATCAATATGACACTCTCGGCAAAACAATAATCACATCTCTAACCGGATGATACCAACCTAACCCAATGCACATGATATGCTCAATCATGTATAATGATTCTCTTCAATAATTCACAACATTAAATAAATCGTGCTTTAAAATCTCAAGGTTTAAATTTTTTTTACAATCTTTTAATTATGTAACGTCAAACTATAATTCCATATAACTCTAAGGGCAACATTATTATAACTCACAATCCTTTAGGGGTAAAATCCTAATTTTTTAAAATCTTAGGGTCATTTCGTAATCATTCAGAACTTTTGGGGCCACTTTATAATTATCCAAAACTTTAGAGGTCATTATGTAATTATCCAGAACTCTAGGGGTCATTACGGTAATATACCAAAGTCTATTCCTATTTAATTTTCCATCCCCATTTCCACTAAGCCCATTTCAACCAAGAAGAATTTCAGTGCTTTGATCTAGATTGAGTTCATAGAGTGTAATCTAAATTAATCACTTTTATGCAAAATAAAAACATAGAAATTTATCCAAAAATTTCCATATAACATTTATGTAATTATCATAGTTCAAAAGTGCATAAAAATTTAACACATATACGTATATATACACACCTGTATACATACATATATACACATCTCATGATATGTTACTAAATCAAGTATATAAATATATCAAAATCATCCTTACAACGTCTAGAATACAAATATAAGTCCCACCTACATTAGATCTGAAGAGAATAGAAGAAATGAGGAGAATTGTGTTTTGGGTCCCAAACTTTAAACCTCGATTTCTCCCACCTTGAGTGAAGTCACATGAAATGGATACCATCACTGTGTTCACAGCATTGAGAATTGCCCGAATTGCCTCATTCCTTCCCGAATCACACTTTCTCTCTCTCTCTCTCTTCTCTTCTCTCTCTTTTCTCTTCTCTTTCTCCATCCTTTTTCTCTTCTTTTTTTCTTTGGAAAATAGCAGACCCGCGAGGAGAAGGAAAAGAAAAGAAAGAAAGGAGAAAAAGAAAAGGAAAGGAAAAAAAGGAAAGAAAAAAAGAGAAAATGCTGGGTCTTGAGCCCAATTGTCCAACCCAATACCAATTAAAGCCAAACATAATCTAGGAAAAATAAAATAAACCAACCTAATCTCATTTTAAATATTTTATTAGCCCAAAATAATACATAAAGAGTCAAATTAAAAATCGGATATTAAACTTCTACCATAGTTAATGGCAGCAAAGCATAACTGAAAATGTACATTGCAGATGTCTAATAATCAAGGATAAAGTGATCTAGAACAAGTAGATCAATAGCAATGTTGACTGGGAGTTCTTGTAATCTCTTGGGTGAGATCTTTATAACCTTTTATCTATATTGAAGTAATTTTTTTGATTTGCATCAAGGTCCAGGAATGTTCTCCTTATTCTAAGGAGTTTCCTTAGTAAACAATCTTGAACTTTTTGTGGGTTGTTTGTTTGCGATTTTGATTTTTACATCCATAGACCCTGATATATTTTCAAAGTGAGATTTATACATCTAATAATTGGTTATTTTCTTAGATTTTTTCATTTTGGGTATTTACAAACTATTTTGTGATTCAATATGTTATTTAGCTGCTCGAAGGTGTTTTTCATTATGATTTGGTATATTTGCATCATTATTTCATAATGAAATAATATGTGTTTATGACTCACTATCAAAGATTATTTATTTGTTTTGTTTATAAGATATTGTAGTCAAACAAGCTTTATTTGTGAATCAGCTGAACTCTTTTAACTATGTTGTTATATTATTTATATGAAAATAAGAAAAGTAAGTATATAGTGCACTGTTATTATTTATTAAATATATTAAATAGGTTGACTCGAATTGCTTGATTTTGGAGCTGGTTATTTGAAATTATACTCTCATGTTGTTAGTTATAAACATATAAATTTGGGAAGTGGCATTTGAGCTTGAAAATTCCTTATGTTGTAATTTGTATTTGTTATATATATATGTCTATATTTTTATATATATACATATATCACGAGTTATAAGTAAGATTTGTTGTTTTTGCCTAATTAGCAGTATAAAATATTATCAATGTTAGGCCATGTTAATTAATTTGTTTAAGTATTACTGATCAACCTTGAATATTGATCCATCTTAAATAATCCATCTATATATTTGGAAGAGCATGATTGCATCCATTTTGTTCATTTTTCATAACCTTCATCTTTTTAAAAATATTAATTTTACTGAAATTAAATTATTGCTTAAGTTTGCAAGTAAGATTGGGGATAACCATAGTCCTCAGAAATAATAGCATTTGCATATAGTAATTCAAATATATTAGAAAATAAATAATGTAGTACTTTATTGTTCCATCATCATAATTTGGAGGCAATTTTGTAGCAGTTGTCCAAAGGCTTTAGGGGAAGTTTGAATATAAAATAAATTACACTTATATCCCTTAATATTTAAGTAATTGTATTTATTATTCCTTATTTTAAAATATTATTAATATTGATTCATTTTTTTTAAATCAATCGTTAAAACTTAACCAAAAAAAAAAAGTTAAAGTAATCAAAATTTTATGTTATTTTTTATTTTACTTCTCTCCCTTTCATATATGGGTCAGATTTCTTTATAAAAATTTTCTAAAATGTTTTTACTTGTTTTGAGAATTTTTATAAAGAGAACTAACAAAGATATTAGAGAGGGATACAAAAATTGGAAAAATACCTAAAACTTCAGTTACTTTGATATAATCTGTTAAATTTTAATGATTTATTTAACGGAAGCAAATCAATATTTATAATATTTCAAAATAATGAAGATAAGTGTAATTTTTAAATATTTAGAGATTGTAAATTTAATTACTTAAATATTAAGAAGAGACGTGTGTAATTTATCCTTGAATATATATATATATATATATCTATCTATCTGTGTGTGTGTCTAAATAAATATATATATTATTGGCAGTGTACAAAATCTAAAATGTTACCAATTGAATTGTTAGTATGCTCATACAAAGGCATGGTTCTCAAAATTTCAAAGCCATCAGCTGTTAGTTGAAAGTCAAGCCGGTATTAAATTGACCTAGAATCCACGTTAAACACCACTGTCTCTGGAAAAAGTAGAAAGAATAACTTTTGGCAGCAACAAAATAACATTCTGAATTTCATAAATGTACCATTATTTTCCATCAATTATATTTAAAAAAGAAAAAGACAGAGAAATTAAAAGTCTCAATTTTATTTTTTTTAGGGCTATTCAATAAAGATTTTTCATACACGGTTATAGAAGTTTGTAGACAGATAGGTAACAAACTTCAAAGTAGGGCCTGCACAAAAAAACTAGACAAAAAATCAATTGGTCTGGATTGGGTTGATTTTATTGGAGGTTCAGTTTGCTCTTAGGTTTGAAAAGTATCAACTCAATTTTTATCAGCTCGGTTCTGGATTAACCTATTTTAAGAGCTAAAGTACAATTCTGAATTTCATAAATGTACCATTATTTTCAATTAATTATATTAAACAAGAAAAAAAAAAGGATTTACAAGTCTATTTTTTGTTTTTTTTGGTCAATTTAATAGAGATTCTTCATGCACGATCCATAAAAGTCAATAAACAAATAGGCAATGAACTTCAAAGTCGGGGTGCACAAAATAACTAGACAACTCAAAGATCGAACGTATTCAATTGATCCAGATTCTTTTGATTTATTGAAGGTTCAGTTTATTTTAGGTCTCAAAAGTATCAACTTAATTTTTATCAACTTAATTATCCTAATTTAAGACCCAAACTAATTTAATTTTTTTGTTTATTTTTTCTATACACTCTAGTTAAATAACGAACCCGAAATAAACCATAGTATTGTTTTGATTTAGTTCAATGTGATAATTGATTGGATTCAAGATCAAATGTCTTTTCTCTTCAAAGGAGCTTAAGACTCGATTCAACATACGATAAAGAAAATAGCCAATTTTCTTTCAATTATCTATCTAATATTTTACAACAGCGTTTTACTGTTCACTGGATGTATATATATATGTGAATCTATATATAAGTTATTTGTGGCAAAGAGAGAAAGAGAGAGGGACTTTGTCCCATGTGACTGATGGGGAGGGGAGAGAGAGAGAGAGAGAGATAGAGAGAGAGGGTTTATCCATGGCAAGCGAGAGAGACGTTAGAGGGAGTATTTTTGTTTATGCATGTGTAAAAATTTTGAAATTTGTGTGATACATGATAAAATTTTTTAGTACAAATATTAGTCTTTTGGTAGATTCTTTAAAAAAATGGATTGATATTTGTATCAAAAACGTGGAAACTTTTAAATTTTTTAGAGTTTTTTGAGTTTCAAATGTCCCTTTTTTACATTTCAAATTATATTTTTGTATATTTATACATTTCACATTATTTGAATTTGTTAAAATTTTTGAATTTGGAATATTTTTAATCGTTGAATTTGCTCAATTACCGATATTATTTTTCTTTTTAATTTGTTTGTTTTTATTTGGGATTATTATTATTTCCAATGAATTTTGGTAAATTTTTTAAAAACTTGGACTGATATTTGTATCAAAAAGTTTTATAAAATCTCAAAAGTTTTCAAATTCTCAATTAAAATTTTACTATATTCCAATGAATTTTTGTTTAGGCACAGAAATTTCTAGTATATCTATATTTTCTAGTATATCTATATTCTATATGGTTATAGTCAACTTCCAACAAGACCCAGTCCTCATTTCTGCAACACAACATCCCAAATCTTACAGAAACATTATTCAAATCAGTCTCATAAAACAGAACAGAGAAGAATTGAGTACTCTAATTGTTCAACAATCTTTCAGTGTACAGAAATTCTTCCCCCACTCTCTCTCTATGCATATATATACCATATATATCACAGCATATATACTAGACAAAATCCAACAAAAGCAACAAGAGAGAGTACAGAAACACCTTAATTTTGCATGGAACCAATCGGATTGTTTGTGAAGAAGAAGGCGCAGGACTCGTGGTGATCACAGCAGTGACGTTTTCCTTTGCACAGGTATTGTTGCAGCGACTGGGAGGGACTATTCTGTACACACCACTGCTTGCTAAGATGAAAATGTCCTTGTTATTGTCCTCCCCAAACGAGAAAATGTAGCCCAGAGCAGGAAGTGAGCTTCCGGGCACAAAGCTGCAGTTTATGGGGGAGTCCCGAGCACAGCTGAATGAAATCTGGCTAGCAGTGAAATTTCCACTGTTCTCAGGTGTTTCGGTGCCTGCCCATATAGCACTCGCGTACAAATCTGCATATAAATACCTGCAAATTCCATCGAAAAGAGGTGACGCTAAAAACTACTACTAAAGCGAGTTTGGGAATAAAAACTAGCTAGTTACTAAAAATTAGCTTTTTTTTCTAAACACAAAAAAGCCTTTTTTTTTTTTTTTTGACATTTTTGCATTTTCAAGATTTAAATGAAATTTAAAATGTAAAAGGATAAATTTGATCATCTAAAAAAAAAAAATCAAAAAAATAATAACTAGAAGCTGAGCTACTAGCTCTCCCACCCATCCCTATGAATGCATTGGATTCCAACTAATAAATTCCTTGTACCCTTTTCTAAGATGAGCTCTAGAG
>QLOD02000033.1:22804815-22814907 GCA_003260245.2 Sideroxylon spinosum | reverse complement strand
AAAAGATCTTCTAAACCGGCTCTCTGAAGCTGTGATCTTTTCAAAATTCGATTTAAAATCTGGATATTGGCAAATCCCCCCAAAAAAAAATGATCACTAGGGTGGATGGAAAAATTAGTTTCAATTTTCACAATAATTGTTTATTTGATAAGCACTATACGGTAATTATGAGATATAACGGCAAACACAATAAAAAATATATATATAAATTTTATTATATTTTTAGTGGTTATATATATAAATATAATGTCCACAATACAACTAATTTAATATTGAACATAACAAATATGATATAAGAGATTTTATTATTTGACAAAAAAATGATAACATAATTGGATATGCAACGTGGCCTATTTGACACCTCTTTTCATGTGTTTGAGAAATATGTGTCCGATACAGATACGTCACTGATGTCAAAGCTTCTATGCTTCGTAATGTATATGGTAATAGAAATTAGTAATATTACAATATCATCCATTGAGAGACTAAGTCGAAGGAAGTTCACTCACCTTCCATACATGCATGGATCAGTCATTGACCTGTAGAAATAGCCCCCTGTAATAGAGGCTGATCCTTCGTGCTTGTTAACGTCCGAGTGATTGTACCCCATTACAGGTTCAATTGCCCTCATAGAATTTACTGAAGTATTCCCTCCAGGGGACTCTAGAGGAGTGTAAAGATAGGGCCCCTCAAAAGCTCGCCAGCCATAATTCCCGGCCTTGGTGATAATGTCCACTTCTTCATATTTATCCTACGTAATAACAATAATCATAAGTTTCTCAAGCATGTCGTTAATTCAGAAAACAAAAACATATGCTTGGGATTGTTGGACAAGGTTGTCTTGTGGAATCAGAATCAATTATTTTCAATTGCAATTTGCGAGGCACTTGAACGATTGGGTAGAAAACACAATAAATATGATCACCGTAGTTAATATTGTTTACTGCATTATCGTTTTGAGCAAATATGATTGCCAATCCAATTGAATGAATATTTTACTAAAATATGCTTTTTGTCAGTTGAAACCAAAGAAAAAGACAATCATAGGGGAGAATCTCCCCTCTATGGTGTTGTGACTTCTTATTTAGATATGATTTTTGTGGGTATCCCATTCCAGATCCCAAATGCCTAAAGACCATGACTTCAGCAAGCCACACCCAGCGAGCGGACTTGCCTACTTAAGCACGGCTCCTAAAGGCTCTGCTGGAGAACCGCTCACAAAGATTACAAAATGGAGGCACGAGTAAGGGATCATCAAGACACCCATTGACCCTTAGGGAAATGTCAATCCGACCCTCCAAGACCAACCTCATTTATTAGCCACACCTACCCCCACTACCGCCAACATGTGACTCTTGACCATTGGATTTCCTTACAACCTTGGACTCTGGAATCACTACCATACTTAGCTCTACTATACTTAGCTACAACAATCTCTGGAACCATTACCATGCTTAGAGAAACAGCAATCATGCTCGTAGATCTTCAATGATGACACATTTGACACACCCAGAATAGCATGCATCAGCCCGGCCTTGATTCCTAAAGATCCATTGACACCAATGCCAGATCCAGAATTTGATGTTTGGGGGGAGGGGGGCAAGGTTAAAAAATTATAGATAAAGGGGTTATTAAGAGTTCTGAAAAATAATAATAATAATAATTAAGGGGCGAGCCTTAAGGGAGTAATCAAATTTTTATGAAAATTACACTAGACCTCTTAAAATTTTCTGAGTCTCACCCCTCATCTCCCCCCTTAGATTCATTCCTGCCTAATAGCCATCAGTCAACCTTCCTTCCCTCCAAAACTCAAGAAGATGGAAATAAATACATCCTAGTACTCTAATGTACGCACAAGGCCTATAAGTAACTACCAAGCACTCGGGGATATTCATTACACGCTCTCGCTACTATTCGTTTCTTGGTTCCCTTGCTGCTCTTCATCTACCACCCTGGAGTGGCTCGCAAGCCAAGCTACAATAATCTACACTTCCCAGATTGAGGCACTCATCCAGGATGAACCACAGCTTCTGGATCCGTAAGCAAGCCCCTCAATTCTAGTCACTATCTTCAAATAGAATTAGCCAAGAAAAATATCTTCAAGAAAGAGAGGGGGTGAGAAAAATGAAACAAATGCAGAATGGAGTTAAATCTCAAAATGAAAAACAGAATGAAGTTTCTAATTAAAAAAAAGGGGTATTCTGATGGTGTCAAACATATAATGTGTAATAACAAGTCCAAGTGAATTTCCACTACTAAAGTCATCTAATGATGTTAGAAGTTTTTGTTTCCAGATTTGACCATTCCATAGTTTTTTTTGTAGACATTTTCGGTTTACAAGGGTAAGGGCACTTAAATTAGGCCTTGGCGGCTGTGTGTTGGATTAATTAGGCGAGTTAATGAGTAACATTTTTGCTCCAAAAGATCTCCAAAAATTATTGTAATTGGAAAATCTCTTAGACAAAACGTGGAGTCTTGAATAAGGACAACAATGCTTCAACAGGAAGCTGAATCTGAGTCAAAAAGAGGGGGCAGAGGAAGCAAGTCCCCCTTTGGCAATTCAATCATCTTGATTTGTATAAAACTAATGATATAAATCTAATTCCAAAGATCAGACAAGTAAAGTAATACCTGTCCAACATCTGCACACATAAAGTAAGTTGGTCTTCCTGAATCAAAACTGCAGCGCCAAGGATTTCTAAATCCCATGGCCCATATTTCGGGCTGCAATTCTTTGTCTTCCGTATATGGGTTATCCTTGGGGATAGAGTAGTTTCCCCAGAGACCAAGCTGACTGATTTCTGCGGCACCTGGAGATGCATGAGAAGCCACAAAATGTGATCAAATAATTGCTGAATGTGATCAAATAATTGCTGAGAGACAACTAAATTAAGCAAGTTAAACAGATTGTTATTGTTCACCTACACTTCATGAAATAAACGAGTAGTGTATTTTGTGTCTTGAGTTCCCTCACAAATTAGGGGGAAGATAACAATAGTTTCTCGCTTATTAAGTTTAGGCTTTGTTTGGTTTGCGGAGAAGAAAAATGGAAAAGAAAAGAAAGTAATAATCAGAGAAACTATGAAGAGAATAATTATTTTATCTTGTCTGGTTTTGTAGAGAAAATGAACGGAGAATCTGAAGAAAATAATAGTAGTATAATAAATGGAGGAGAGAAAATGGGGAGAAAACTTCATTCTCTTTTTTACTTCATTTCTCCCCTATTAATTTACCAAACCAAATATAGGAGGGAAAGCTTTTTAAGGGTTAATGAAGTCATGACAGAATGAAACATTACAGTTGAAATGAGTGAACAATAACAATTTTGGGGAATAGAAAACATGAAGAGGTTGTTGCAACTAAACAATTCATAATTTTTGGATTGTCCTCGAGATATAGTGCATCATTTTTTTAATAATTTATGTGGACCATATGATTTAAGAGAGGAATTAAAAAATGGATAAAAATAATAAAAATAAAAAAAATATAGCAAAAAGGGCAAATTTAGTCGTATTAATTGGTCACAGAAAATGTCCAACCAAATTAACAAAAAATGTTCATTTATGGAAATCACAATAACACATGCATTTATCATATGAGAATGAACTATCGCATCTCCTCAACCATGCTTGCTAGCCTTCAGTCCTTTATGACTGTCCTGTCCATAAAAACTAGGATTTGTAATTAATGTTTGTGAGTAGGAGATTCTGTAAATGTTATTGACAATGCCACAAGCTTGTGCATTGAAATAAATGGGTAAATTCGTGCAGATAATAACAGTCATACTATTCCTCAATATACAATTACATATTCAAGATCAATAAAATTCCATCCTTACAAAATTAAGTGTTTAAGTGAGCAAAATCGGTCTTCAGGAGAAAACATTACTGGTACAAATTAAACTGGAGAAGATAGAGCAGATGGCACAAACGACTGGAATGATTTCAACAAAAAAAAAAAAGAAAAGAAGAAAACCTCCATCCCTCCCCCCCCCCTCCGGGTGCCCTCCAAAATAACAATAATAATGAATGAGTGAATACAGTGCACATTGGAAAGTAGGAGCTAGAGATTAATTGGATGGTATTTTTCCATGTCTATTTTTCACGCAACACTAGCAAATTTACAAATATAGCAAATGATGAACTTTCTATTCCCTTGTTTGGTTATGCAAATGGAGGATACGAAACCATAACCAAATTCTTGTCATCACTAGCACTACCATTCTGCATTTTCTTACTCTTGCAAATTTTGAATTCAAAATAAAAGCATTAGACCTATTCATAGTAGTATTGTTAACAACTTGGTTAGGCAAGTGGGGCAGGGTGTGACCTTGAGAAAACTGGATAGAAAACTACAATGTGAAGATACATATGCCTCGAAGGAAATTATTTCTTGGAAGACGTCAAAAATAAACCATGTGCAAAAACAATTCCTTGCTAAGACTTACTTGGAAAGTTGTTAACATCAAGCCTCATAATCTTTCCAAGCAATGATTTCTTGTTTTGGGAAAAATTATATGGATCACCTATACCTCCACCATCCCCCATCATAAAGTATAAATACCCATCCGTTGGTCCAAAAAGAATCTGTCCACCATGATGGGCTGTAAATGGAAGTCCCATTGTAAATATCCTTCTCACTTCTGATGGTTTTGCACTTGTGGCCTAGGAGATAATCAAGATTCAATAATAATCTTTGAGGAAAAAAGAACAAGATAATAAACAAGGATAACAGCTCATGTAATGACATGTACCAAGGGAGGCTGGGATGCGGTACCATTTACAGTAAACTCCGCAACAACAGTTTGATATTGGCATGGCTGGGCACCATTATCAGTACCCAACTTCGAAGGATCACAGTTCACATCTGAATTACACGAACATCTCCCCGCACATCCGGGCCACTTACTCTTATCACAATTGAAAGAGGCAAAGAAACGACCATTTTGTGCAAAGTTTGGATGAAACGCAATGCCCATCATCCCAAATTCCGTATCAAAATGAACTTCATCAGTTAGATCAAGAAAGGGGCTTGATACATCAAGCCCTAGTGTTCCATCAGATCCCAATTTAGGAATAGTTGCCAACCAAATTTTACCTGGCTGGTTGGAGAAAAAGGCACGACTGGACCCATCGGGATGAGCAGCCATACTGAGGTAAGAGCCATTCCCTATTTTCTCGAGACACATTCCACTTGGAGGACTTGGAATTCCCGTGTTGTTTAATTTAACAGGTCCTCCATCAAAACATACAGATTCATCTAGGGAAGCTCCACCGAATGCTTTGCAAAAATCAGCTTTTGACTGCCAAAAATCTGTTGGTTTGGTAAAATTGGAAGTGATTGGCTGTCCAGCTTGGCCTTGTAATGAAGCGGCAAAAGGTGAATTCATTATGGAGACATTCTGACATGTATCCCATACTTTCGAGCAAAAGTTGTCTTTTGCTTGGATAGTTTGAGAGGAATTTGCTGCAACGGTAGAGTTGCAAAGTACAGGGACTGGCTGTGGAACAGAATCAACTCTAAATAGCTCTCCGGAGAATGGATCGCATCTCTGCAGATATAACAAAATTAACATAGAAAATTTCCATTGATTGGATAAGATAAACAAGAAGGCATGGTTACAAGACTAAATCACATGAAGGAGAACATTTTAGTATTTGAGTGTTTAGCTATGCATTGGCTTTATGTTCATATTAGATCAAGTCAACTCCAACTTCGGCTGAAATTTCAACTGATAAAAGAAAAATGATAGTGCACGATGAGTGCAAGAATCAAATGTAATAGCTCAACCAAACTAAAATTAGGCTTGTGGAAAAGCTTTAGCCACAAGATGAATAAAACTTATCAAGGATTTGGAAACACTAGTTTGGAAATAAGAATTTGCTGATCTGAGTTGAGTACACATGGAAACTGCAAAGTATTGTTGTATCACAATCATTTCCAGGCATGAGACAAACTTAAGACAATTACCAACTTTTTTTATATGCACTAGAAATTTCCTAAACCAAAAATTCAAATTAGCCTTGTAATTACATTGGCCCAGAATAAAATTACTATATAGGATGATGCAAAAACTCGAGTTTTTGACTTTAAAGGAATAAAATGCATCACCCACAAGCACCAAATCAATTTATGGATCAAAAATTAAAATACCAATAACCAACTTTGTTCATATGGACCGGGGATAAAATAAACTCTTACCGCACAAAGGACTGATTTAAGAAGAGAAGCACAGTCTTGATCAGAGATATTCATGGCTTTGTACTGCTTCCGCAACCGCGAATCGTCTTTAGAGTTGCAGCAGACAGTTCCATTGTAACGACAGAATGACAGAGGAGTCTTTGTGGTAAAGGGTGCCCCTGCAACAAATAAGGCATAATGCAATATATATATATCAGTAAGGAATTCAAATAGATTACTGCAAATTAAGCATTAAAGCCATAAAAAAAATGGATCATGATGATTGAATGGAAAGAGGAGAAATAATGCTGAAACCTACTTGAATTTGTACATAAAGGGAGTGAAGATGAAGGTTTAAGAAGCAGCAGAAGCAAATTGCAGAAGAGGAGAACAATAAGCACTCGAACCATGACACCAGATTGACAAGAAGAAAACAAAAAGCTTTACACCATAAGCACTTTTTTCTCTACTCCATGTATCTTATAAAATTCAGACAGACCCACTTTTCAATATTATTGGATTGATTCGATTCACAAAAAAGAGAAGTAAGATTGTCAACTGACTAAAAACCTTTCAGGATTTGAAACTTTATTGCTATCACCATAGCTTCAACATCTATTTCCCTCCATATATTATTGGCCTCTTCTCCATTCAATCTCTTTCTAACCTAGCTTCCATAAGAACCATAAAATAAAAGCCCCCCCTCCCCCTCTCTCTCTCTCTCTCTATATATATATATTTATTATAGTTTTAAAAATCTCCATTAAGTAATAGTTTTGACTCCCCACCGTTGCCATTACACAAACCATTATATAATGCTCTATGAGGCATTTGACAATTTCTTTTTCCCACTTGAGATTGAAGGATCAGGTGGGAAGTCTCCATGGTTGACTTTGGCTGAATTCTTGATTGAAATTGTCGGGTAGTTGAGAAGATAATCAATATTTTGCGTAGAGATCCCAGGCTGGATAGCTCTTGGTTGGTTCAATGTGTCTTGTGCCCATATTGATTGCTCTCAATGTGTTCACCTTCATTCAAAAACCTTGCGAGATATGTACAAAGGTAAACAATCCAAAACAGCATAATATTTTCAACTATGAACGGAACCCACTTGAATTAGGATCACGAAATGCTAAAAAAAAAACAGCGGCTATTCAACAGAGAAAATGACAATGATTTATTAAAATATATAACAGTACATAATATGAGAAAGGCGTGAGCTTTATCTTCTAGATAAAAAGGGCGGGCCATCACATGCCTATCCTTAGGGTCAGACAAATCTTTTCTGCCATAAATTAAAGAAATTACCCATACAAAAAAGACAAATGAAATGGATAGCAGCGGGTCATGCAAATGTCTAATTTCGATAGTTTGTGTGTGAATCTTCCAAACGCTGAGTGTTTGGAGTGTCAAAAAAAAAAAATAAAAAACTAATGTTGATGTGATATAGAAATGATAAATGACAAATTTTAATTAAAAGAATTTAATAATTTTTAAAAAATTTTGAGCATCCAAACTAAACCATATACACTTCTTAAGAGAATTCCGGATACAAATTGAAATTTACAGAGAGTTGATGTCTTCTGAGATATAGGACAATTGTCCTTTTTCTATCAAACAAATTACATCACTCCTGTTAAGATCCGTAGCACCCCTCTACAGACAGAAGCATATATATACATATATATAGGGGTGGAATAACAAATAGCCAGCCAATTTGGTAAAATAGCAATTTAGGCGCAGTTTCCGGTCGCAAATAATTTAACTAATCAAAATTATATTGCCTTGATGAAAAATATCAAAACCAAAATAAATAGTTCAATTAAATTAAAATGATTATGATTTTCTTAAATCAAAACATGGAGGTTTGAATCTAAACTATATATACATATTATTTTTTTAGCACGAACTTCTCAATCAACACCTAGTGATTTGGGTATGCTTGAATTTGACTCATTTGAAATCGCCAATCAAATTCAAACTAAAACTCAACCGAACCAAGCTCAAATAACTCGCAAGGTGGCTACCTCGCATACAAGTATTCTATATATATAAATGTGTGCAGTGAAGTCTCGCATTCTCTTTTTCTTTGCATTGAAGATAAAGCTAATTTTGCTAAATAATGTGTTTGTTTGCATTTCTTTTTCTTTTTCGTGGGAGTGACTGAAGCAAACAGACAAACTCCGTTCAGTCAAACCCGTATATGGAGACTACCAACCATATAATAAAAATGAAAGAATTTGCAGAAGTGAATCTCAAGAAATCAAGCAAGTCAAATGGGTTAAAAATAAATAAATAAATAAATAAAATTTACCTCATTTTGGGAATCAACCGAGAGAGGGAGCTTTTTTTTTTTTTTTGTCCAGTGGTAAGCTGCTGCCGATGTTCATCTGTTGTTTAGGTGCCGTTTGGCATAAAGCTTTTTTATATATTTTTTGCTTTTTAGTTTTTTTTTTAATCATCTAAACTACCCTCGCAAGTTAAAATTGCTTTCAAAATTAAAAAGAATGTTAAGTAAATAAAAAATAACTATCTATGAAAAGTTAAACTTTTTTCCCTTAAAATAACCCACAAGTTTATTCCTTCCCAAACAAGTTCTCTTTTTATTTTCTCTTTTTTTATTTTCTCTCTTGTGACTTTATGTACGGTAGATTTCAGATTTCTGAATCCCATTATTTTATTTTATTTTATTATTTTCTTTATATATTCAAAATCAATGGTTGGGTTGGGTCACTGCTGGCATTGCCGGTCAAATTGATCCATTTGAAAAATAAATCCGCTGCCACATATCCACATGCAGACCAAGTCATTAATTGTACATATATAATTTTTGTATGTACTGAGTTCCAATCACAAAATAATTACAAACACAAAATAACAAATAGAAACACAAGATTTAATCAACAATATTCAAACTTTAAAAAATCCCAAATCTTTAATAAGAATCTCAACGGATTACAAAGTCTCAATTTTTTAATAATCTTGAATTTATGAATTTATATTGTTGACTTTCTTTACCGATACATCTAAACTCTAACAAAATATATCTTCTTTGAATTCACAAAAACGGGCCAAATCCACGGTAGAATACTAAATCCATAAATTCCCATGATTCGAACTCCCTCAATGTCAAGTGATGGGAAAACACTTTGCAATTACTATTCGCTCTTCTGTGCAATTACCATTCGTTCTTCTAAAACTGTTTCTCCCATATTGCAAAACTCTTCCTTGGAATATTAGGAAATGAAATCTGGATGGATAAGGTTTTCGAAACCCAATCTAAAATATAGAAGTTGATATTTCATCTCGCACTCTGGTTGCAAAAGATATGACATCGCGCGCTCTTCTTGCAGTTATTTTGCAACCTTATTGCAATTAAGAGCGGTGTTCTAGCATAGCTAAAATTAAAAAACATGCTTTCGATATTATCCCGTAGTTTCTTCTAAAAACATTTTCTCGATATTATTCTACAGTTTCTAACAATCCTCTAACAAGTTTTTCATGAAATGGTTAAATTTGGCTCGTTTTATCTTTGCAGACTTCCGGACTTATTTTACAATTTTAATAATTTTTTAGATTTTAAGGTCTTAACCTGTATTTAACTATACAAGTGTTTGTACAAAAAAATTAAGACCACATGGCATAATCCAAGCAAGTGTGAATAATGTGCCCAGCATTGGCTTATTTAACTCTGGCCACCTCTGGCCCCACCATTAAACAAATACATGTTGGCTTAATTTTAATCATAAATATTATCCAGTAATAAATTAAGTTTATTTATTACTATTGTGTTAACTCAGTTACATCACACCCATTACCCTAATTTCTCTCACACGCATTTAATACTAAGTGATTGACATTTAATATAAAATAAACCATCATATATCCCTATATATATATATATATATATGT
>QLOD02000033.1:22757493-22769753 GCA_003260245.2 Sideroxylon spinosum | reverse complement strand
GAGCAAACGTCAAACAGAGTATAGAGTCGAGGAGTCGATCTATAGAGAGCTTTGAGTTTGTAACCAACGTTTGTTTTTAGTGAAAGTTTTTAGAGGAGTTTCCTGTATGGATTTCCTCGCCACATATATTGTCTTCTGCTTTTAATTATTTACATTCTTGATTACTTGGGATATCTAGCATTGTACACGTGTGAATTTTCAATATATTATGCACATATAACATTATGATATGTACACACTATAATAATTATACTTTTATATAATTTATTAGGTAATTATTGTGCTATTAATTGTTACCCTTATACAATTTAAAATTTTATATTATAATTAATTTTTAGTCACCAAAATGGCCAAATCCTAATTTTTAATTAAATTTTGAATTGCATAATAGTTTTCAATTATCCGTTTATAACTGAAAGTATAAATTTATTCATAAAGTTAATGAATGAACTTTTGGAATTCATTGATTATAGGTTACACAAAGACATATTAGTTATTCTTATAGTTGATAAAATTAATGGGTAATTAATATGTCTAGCTAAAATTGTTTTGTATATCCAAGATTACATAATATGTTTAGTTAGGATATAGTTATTTTGTCTAGCATCATGATGTATATTATTTGTACATTGTAGTATCAGCCAAAGGTGGACTGCAATATATATTTATTTTTCATATTGATTATGATTTGAATTTGTATTATATATTTAAATTGATAACTCAAAACATTATCGTGTGAGCATTCTATATTATTTATAGTATCTGTTCCCGTTTCTCTACATTCGAAAGTTTCGTCTGTTATAAAGTTTAATAAACTTGATTTCTCTGATTTTAATGAACAAGTTCAGTTTCGCCTTGGTGTTCTGGACCTTGATATGATACTCCAAACTGAGAAACCAACTGCTATTACTGATTCCAGCAACACTAAAGAGAGGTCCTTCTATAAATCTTGGGCAAGATCAAACATACTAAGCTTAATGTTCATGCGAATGCCTATGTCAAACAATTTCAAGTCCATAATTCCTAAAATTGAAAGTGCTTAGGAATTTATGAGATTTATAAAAGAGTGTTCTCAATCTGAATCTACTGATAAATATCTTGCTGGGACATTAATGGATAATTTAACCACCATTAAGTTTGATAGTTTATGTACTATGCATCAGTATATTACTGAGATGACAAACATAAGAGCAAGACAAATAAAGTCCATGGGAATGGAAGTAGATGAAAATTTCCTTGTGCAGTTCATCATAAGCTCCTTGCCTCTTGAATATAATCCATTCCAAATGAGTTATAATACTATAAAGAATAAATGGAATGTGAGTGGATTGTAAAGTATGCTTATTCAAGAAGAAACAAGGCTCAAGAAACAAGGAATTCACTTAGTTAATCTCAAGGAGTTGAAAAGAAACCTGGAAAGAAGACTGGAAAAGGTAAACAAGGACCATTAAAGATAAATGGGTCATTTTGCTTAAATTCATATGAAGAAGCAAAAGATTGTTAAGTGTCATTTCCATAATAAGCCTGGACATGCTAAGAAAGATCGCCAAAAACGTACAGCATGGTTCAAGAAGAAAATGTAAGCCTAGTGCTTTTGTATGTTTCACACAAATTTCGTTGAAGTTCCTTATAATACTTGGTGGAATGATTATAGTTATACCACTCATGTTTCTAATATGATGCAGGGATTATTTATGATCTAAACCACAAACCCAAATGAAAAATTTGTTCTCGTGGGAAATTGAGTTAAAACTCCAGTTGTAGCCATTGGAACTTATTATTTGATTTTAGATATTAGAGTTCACTTAGATTTGTTTTAAACCCTTTATATTCTCTATGTTTCTAGAAATTTATTTTCATCGTCTAAACTTGATACAGTTGGATATTTTTTCAGATTTGGGAATGATGTTTCTATTTGTTTAAATATAATCGTTTTATTGGTTCAAATATCATTTGTGATGACCTATACAAATTGAAACTTGACAACCTTTTTGTTAAAACCCTATTAACCGTGCATTATAATGTTGGTACTAAACGTGGTTTAGCAAATGAAAATTCTACTTACTTGTGGCATAAACGCTTGGAGTCATAGATCCAAGGAACGAATAAAAAGATTGGTGAAAAATAAAATTCTACAAGGATTAGATTTCACTAATCTTGGTATTTTTATGGATTGTGTTAAAGGAAAATACATAAATCACACAAGCAAGAAAGGAGCCGCAAGAAGCACACGGCGTCTTGAGATTATACACACTAACATATCAGGGCCTTATAATGTTTCATCTTTCGATGGAGAAAAATATTTTATTATTTTTATAAAGTTGAAATCTAAGAAGTTAGGGTGCAAGCTCATTTACCTATAACTTCTTCTAAGATTATTGTTCCTACAGTTGTTAAACACTTTAGCAACTTTCAAGAACAATAAATGAATGATCAAACACCTTACTATAAAGTCATTGACAATGAACCTATAATAGATGAACCACATAATTTAGTATTAACAAGGTCTTAAAGATAAAAGAGATCTGCAATTCAAATGATTATGTGGTTTACTTACAACAGTCACAATTTGACTTTGGAATTGATGAAGATCCAGTTTCGTTTTCACAAACCTTAGAAAGCATTAATTCTATTAAATGGTTAGATGCAATAAAAGAAGATTTAAAATCAATCGCTAACAATAAAGTTTGGGACCTCGTTGAATTGCCAAAAGTTATAAAACAGTTAAGTATAAATAGGTCTTTGAGACCAAAATGACTCAAATGGCAATATTGAACGATACAAAACTAGACTTATTACTAAAGGTTTTACTCAAAAAAATGGTGTTAACTATAAGGAGACCCTTTTAATAGTCTGTAAAAAGAACTCATTTAGAATTATTATGACATCGGTGGCTCATTATGACTTGGAGCTACATCAAATGGATGTAAAAACAGCATTTCTGAATGGGAATTTAGAAAAAGATATTTACATGGCTCAGCCTGAAGGTTTTTCAGCTAAAGGAAATGAGCACCTGATGTGTAAACTAAGAAAGTCAATATATGAACTTAAACATGCCTCACGATAATGGTATCTTAAATTCAACAATATTATCATTTCCTTGGATTTAAGGAAAATATCATTGATCGGTGTATATATCCAACAGTCATTGAGAGCAAGTTTATATTTCTGATTCTATATGTTGATGATATCTTACTTGCTGCTAATGACCTTCGCTTAATGCATAAGATTAAGAAATTTCCCTTTAAAAACTTTGAAATAAAAGATATAGGTAAGGTATTCTATGTGATAGGAATTGAAATATTCCATGATAAATCCCAAGAGCTGTTAGGTTTGTCTCAAAAACCATGTATTAGTAAAGTTTTAATGAGATTTGGATGAAAAAATGCTCTGTAAGTGTTGTTCTATTTTAGAAAGGTGATAAGTTTAGTCTTATACAATGTTCGAAGAATGAATTGGAATGTACACAAATGGAAAAGATTCCTTATGCATTCATTATTGGAAGCTTAATATATGCGTAAGCTTGTACCAGGCCAGATATCAGTTTTGTTGTTGAAATGCTGGGTAGATATCAAAGTAATCTAGGAATGGACCATTACAAGGCTACAACGAAAGTGTTGGGATATTTACAAGGAACGAAAGATCACATGCTCATTTATAAGAGATCCTATCATCTTAAAGTGATAGGATAATCAGATTCAGATTTGGTTGGATGTGTTGACACCAGAAAATCTGCATTTTGCTATTTGTTCCTTTGGCTAGGGGAACAATCTCACAAAAAAGTGTAAAACAGTCTATTATTGCTGCATCCACTATAGAGGCTGAGTTTGTTGTATGCGTTGAGGCAAAATTTTATTTCAGGACTTATAATTGTCAACAGTGTTGCTAAACTGCTTAAAATTTATGTGATAACTCCATACCAGTCTTTTTTCCTAAGAATGAAGAGTATTCAAAAAGTGCTAAGCACCTACTATGAAGGCTGAGTTTGTGGCATGCTTTGAGGTGAAATTTTATTTCAGGACTTAGAATTGTCGACAGTGTTGCTACGCCGCTAAAAATTTATTGTGATAACTCCACAACAGTCTTCTTTTCTAAGAATGACAGGTATTCAAAAAGTGCTAAATACATAGAATTGAAGTACTTTGTCGTTAAAGAAAAGGTTTAGAAAGAAATAATGTCAATTGAACATATTAGCATCAATCTTATGGTTATAGATCCATTAACACAAAGATTGTTGCCAAAGACATTTAATGAGCATGTTGAAAGAATGGGTATTATTTGATATAATTAAAGATGATGTTTATGACTTTGGCACTATGAGCTCACTTAAATATTTCTAATATTTTCTGTTTTATTTAGTATACATGAATGAATTTTATGAATGATAGCAAAAATAGTCTTTCACAAGACATTATTATTGGATCGTTATTTAAACTTTTCAATTATAGGTTATGTTAAGTAGAAGTTAATGTTGTAGTACATGGAAAGAAGTATGTCGATATAATGATGTACAACCATCATGACTCTCATTGACCCTCAATGATGACAATGAGGTGACCAAGATAAGAAAGGATTTAGTTTTACCATGTACATTATGTTATATTATTAAATGATAAAGTTAAAATATGGTATATGGGCCAAGTGGGAGAATGTTAAATTTTTGTGGCCCACAAGCCTATTTTATAGTGACATATCCATTTTAAATTATAATTATATTTTAATAATAAAATATTGACTAAATCCTATTAGTTAGGTTTTAAGAAGTTTCAATTTTATTAAACCACTCTGATGAATAGTGGTTATTATGGATATATTTTAAGTAAAAGATAAAACCGGTTAGTCATCTCTGTACCTATATAACAGTATGTATTTTCTATCATAATGTAATAAAGTTTAAGACCCAAAGTGAAAGAAACACATCTTGTTGATTAAAAAGTTTTTGCACAAGAATCATAGACGTTATAGATCAAGGTATGTATTCAATGTTATTAATTTTATATGTGAAATTATAAATTCAAAGAGTTTAGGATTATCATTTTATACAAATTAAAGTTATGTATGTCATAATATTGCTTACATTTGATTTAAAATATCCGCTTCCAATTTGAAATTGGGTTTCACGCTTTTCATTAACCTCAGGTCAAATCATTTATTTCAAAAGAAAGTTCCTAAAACCAACGGACACAAAGCTCAAGTTCTTACTTTGAAATCTCTAAGTTCCACTTGAAAACTCTATTCATTTAGTTTATCTTTTTCAATTAACCTATATAAGTACAATAATTATCAATTACCATCATGGTTAACACAATAAGAATTCAAAGGAACCCCAACCTCAACTGAGAAGTTCAACCTAAAGAGAGAGGAAAAATCGAAGTTCAAATTGAAACAATCAAGCTTTCTTATTCTGCTTCCTAAAGAACATTTTAATTCTCTACACTTGGTCAATATCTTCTCTCAAATATACCTGCTCCACACAATCCTCAAACAACTCTCTCAAGTTTCCTCAATAACCACCTCCATCAAAAATATATTTAAAATAGACAAATTATATACGTACATATATGACGTGGACATAAGTGATATGGTAAGAATTAGTCAAGTGGCATCAAATGGACTAGACACCTTAGAGGGCTTGAGGTTAAGTGTAGCAAAGTAAGGTTTCCCTACAAACTGACTCACACATGCATATATGTATAAAAATATCAAAACAGGTTCAGCCAGTGGCCCTTGGAACAATGCAAAAGACACATTGTTGTTTGGATGCGTGTTCACATGTGCTGCCGTTTGTACACGGGTACATAGAGATTACCAAGCTTAGAAAAAAATTGAATATTAAAAATTCTACTTTGTTGAACAATTTTATAAACTAGATTATAAAATCTTAATACTAAATAAAAAATTAAGTTTAAAAAACCCATTACTAATAATAGTAATAATAAAAGTACTTGTTGAAAACTCAGTCATTACACATTCCACCTCAGAAATAAGTTTAGTTAGATTTAACAAATTTTATCAATTTTACATTTTAATATAAATTACATAAGTTATATGTAGACTTTTAAGAGAAAGTGGTCATATATTTTTTAATTAAATGTTAAGGAAATAAAAAATTAAATATCCTTTCTCTTTTTATAATTATCTTTATTAATTAGAGGGATGCCATGAGACTATAATAGACTTCAGTTTGATGCCACTTTCGATACTTTTCCAACCTGAAAATTGGACCACAATGGAAAGCGACATCATGAATTGTATATTATCATGATAGAGGTCATGTTTGGCAGGATAAAAAAATATCAAAAATTATCAAAAGTTATTGAAAAATTGTACTTTCTTCCAATCATATTTTACCATCTATCACCTTTATGTCAAATTTTTTATACTTTTACTGTACTTTTTAGTTTTTCTTTTTCCTCCAAACAGTCCCAGATAAATTACTAAGATAAAGTTTGGAAGAATATCTATTATACTTAAAACCGAAAAACTAAATGCATGTTTAAGAGCCAATCAGTTGAAAGCTAATCTTTCATATTATTATTTCGTAAATTAGGAATCCAATAATTTGTCCCAATAGACGTTCTATGTCCATCTCCCACTTTCCACCTCAACCACATAAAATAATAAGTTCTTTACACCAAGAAAGACTTCTTTAGCATCGAGAATAAGACAAAGATTCATTTTTTTTTTCTTTTTTCCAAATAGAAGAAAATGAAGAGACTCGCAAAAAAATCTCTAACTTCAATCCCTAGAACCCCAATCTCACAATCTTCGTGAGCCCACACTACCACGCTATTCACTCGTCAAGAGAATCAAAACCCCTACAACCTTGTTTCGATTCTCCTCTCATTCTCTCTCTTTCTTCTCTATCCTCTCTCTTTCTCTTTTCTTTGCTTACTGTCCTACCCAGAAGAGAAGAAAAGAAAAGAAAAGAAAGAAAGAGGGAAGGAAGGAAGGTTGTGTTTAAACTTCTGGAGATAGTCTAAAATACTAATAAATTTTAAAATGTATTCAAAATTATTTTTATTTATTTTATAGCACACTATAAAAAGTTAGGAGGTGTCATTTTCCGGCTTTTCTAACTTGCCAGGATTTAAATAAGACATTTATCTACGTAAAAAGTTGAGCAATCAAGTGATAAAATTCTTTCTAGCATACCATAGACGGACGAAGTAATGTTTTATGAAAAAGGATCAAAAAATTTTCAGCGAAAGTTTAAAAAATTATAATCCAAACAAATATATAAGAACTTTTTTAACAAGTTGATTTTTGTGACTTGTGACCGTAGACTTCAAACCTTCAAGAGAGCAAAATAAATTTCACCAATGATATATTAGCACAGTTTGGACCTATACAAAATAATACAAAATTCTATAAATCTCTACAAACACGAATTACAATATTGTATAATTGAATTTTTTTTACTTACTGCATAAAACACGAGATATTAATTTTTATAAATTTTATACAATTTTATACAATTCCAAATATTATTGGTAGGAAGATTGAAGACTTGAGAAAGTTTTGCGATTCTACTTTTGGAGCTCGTAAATTAAGAATAAAAGAGGGAAGAGTGAAACAAATGAAAGAAATTCAAAATGATGAAAATGTAAAATGTGAAAAGGAGATTATAAAAAGTTGATAACTAATAATATAAGAGAGTGAAATCTTAGGGGTGGAAAGAGAAGGATTTGTGAGTTTGTATTGAAAACAAGGAAAAGTAATTTTTTATTTTTTATTTTTTATCAAAAAATTTTGTGTAAGTCCTACTATGAAAAGTTAAGTTGGCAGAAACTTTTCATTTGTGAAGGGATCATTGGTAATGTTATTTGATTTATATTTTCCTCCCAAACTGATGCTAAAGCTTCAATGCAGTTATGCAACTTTAGTAATTATGTGGTGAATTAAAAAATTATGAAATTCACTAATGTTATTTGTTTTTGTTGATGCAATGCATTGCCTAATGATATCTTAATGTTCCTAACACCGACGTTGCACCAGATAGATATCAAAGCACCATTTAGAGTGTTATAAAACTCTAATAACCTCCAAAAATTTCTAAAACTTATTTACTTTTTTATCTCATTATATTATTACGAATCCACATTTTATCTCACTTTTATCTTATTTTTTATCACTCCAAACACACTCCAAATATAATTAGACAGAACAAACAAAAATTATGGAATAGTAAGAAATTGTACAAGAAGTGCAAAGTATTTTTTCTTTTTTTTCAAATTATTCAAGTATGGTTACAATATAGAGCATTAGTAAAAGATTATCAAAATTGCGTCATCCACAATTGAGCTATGATCGGTCACATGAAGTTACCAATTTCAGATAAATGTTGCAAAGAAGAAAACAAATAAAAAACATAAGAATTCATTCAGTTTCGATTCTTGTATATGAAAAATCAAAATAATCTAAAACTAAATTGAAAAATACATACAAATATAATAATAATATTTTAGAAATTATATATATATGATTTTATATAATACAATAATAATATATTGGAGAAGAAAAATATCATACTTCTTTTATCAGCCTTCTCCTCTCAAATATTCATGGTAACATGCAAAAAATAAATGACGTCAGAAGTATAACCACAGAGGTTTACCGGATGGGGGTTCTTAGATGCCCAAGTCATTAGTTGGCTACATAGTAAAGAGAAATAGAGAGTTTTCTAGTATTAGAATATACTTTATTTTTATAATTGTCAATGTTAGGTCATAAAAAAGTGGTATTTAGTTTAGTAGATCACAGAATAAGAGGTGTCACGTACCATTGTGGTCTAGATGCATAATTTTTTTTTTTCTTCTTTCACCCTTCATAGATTTATAAAAAAATAAAAATAAAATTTATATATTTATATATAAGCCGAATTTTGGTTATTTCTATTTTAACAAGAACCGAATCAAATTATTTCGGTTAATTCAATTCTGAATAATTTAATTTTCCCTTTGATTTTAGTTATTTTTTTAAAGAGCCAAATTGCTTTCAATAATTAGCTTGAAATTATACTCAAATAAACACACCTAGTGGGGTAGAGAATGACTTAGGCTTGGTTTAGGTATAAAAATAAAAAAAGAGATTGTTTTTGCTTTTTTTTGTATTTTTTTTTTTTTTGTCTTATAAAGTTTTTTTCACCAAAATGTTTTGATTTTCTTTTTAGAAACTAAAATATTTAAATATGTTAATCAAATTCGTAAAAATAAAAATAGAAAAATTTACACTCATTTGGTAAAAGTTATCCATTTGGGTAAAAAAGTAATGAAAAAGTTGTTTTTTTTTTTTTTTATGTTTTCTAATTTTTAGGGATGAGTATCGATCGGTATAGTTCAAAAATAATAATTTTTATAACCGAACTGATTACTTTGGAAAATCAGAAATGATAGCCCAAAGACCAAATAATATATACTAATCGAATATTAACCGAATCGAATTATATCGATTTTGTTATGGTCGGTTCTGTTATATACGTTAATAAATTTAAACGTATTTTTATAAATTAATTATGAAAATAAAATAATAACTTATATGTAAGTGTTATTTAAGACTTGGAACGTGTCTTTACTATTATAATGATTCGTTGATTTATTTTAATCTTTGAGATTTCATAAGATAAAACCATTGACAGGAATGGTTATTTAGGTTAACTATCAAATATTAAGTAAATTTAATTCGATTTATTTAGTTTATTTGGTTTTAGAATTTCAAAATCATGTCCAAAATCGATAAATGCTATATTTACAGAAATAATCAAAGCGACCATTGGTAAATAAATAACCAAATCAAACCTCTTCGATTTGGTCAGTACGGTTCGAAAATCAAATTTTAATTAAATTGTACACACCCTACTAACTTTTGCATGTACAGATACGAAATTTTTGATATATATATATATATATTAGGATTGCGGTTAACACGCCTAGAAGGTACAATTTATTTCAAAAAAAATTAAACTTTGATGAAAGAATCGTACAAGATGAAAAAAAAAAAAATTTGAATAAAAAATAAATTGAATCTTTCAAGGCCAAACGATGTCTCAGTAAGGTTGGGTCGAGGGGGAAGGCCTCTCTACTCCATACCTCTTTACTTGTCATCCCTTTCTTTGGTATTTAAGGAGGACATTAATTTATTTTATACCTAGAAGGGAGAATTAGTTATAATTACCTCATGACATGGAACCTACGATCTCTCGAGAGTGGATTCTGCCCCACTAGGCTAGTCTCAGAGTTTTCCAGCTGCCATCCTTAATTTACCTTCTAAGTCTAAGCCGACCAATTATTTTTGATTCGGCTTGATTCTAGGTACAATTTTTGTACATCAACTACGATCAATTCAATTCTAGTTGGACTTCAAATTCAACCATCATCTCCGAAGGCCCACCTATTCTCCTTTAACTTTTGTCTTTCGTATGTTTTGAAACTTGAAACTTTTGCTCTTTCGTATGTTTTGAGCAGACGTCCATAATACCAAAATTTCAAGCCCATATATCGGCCGAGAGCCAGAATCCGCCATGTGCTTATGTTTCCTCTCCTCGCACTCCATTGTCCAAACAATTTGAATTCCACTTCGATTTCAGCATTTGCCATAAAAGGCTTTGTTTGGTTTTAAAAAACAGTTTATTTATTTTTTTTTTTTTTTCATCTTATTCAAATTAAAAATTTTTAAAAGATTTAGATTTTACAAGTGTTAATTCCATATGAAAAAAAAATACAAAATTCATATCCATTTGGATAAAATTTAGAAAAAATAAAAAAATCAAAATTTTCATTACCTTTTTACCCCAATAAATGTGATTTTATTTTTACGAATACGATTAATAAGACTAAAAATTATAATTTTCTTTTAAAAAAAATCATATTTCAATGAAAAAACTGCATAGGACAAAAAAAAAAAACTACCTAAAAAGGCTGAAATCTCTCTCCCTCTCTCAACCCAGACAAAGCCCAAGCTTCTCTCAACCGAATTCATCTGAGCAGGTTTAAGAATAATTAATTTAATTTGGTTAAGTATTAATTGATTAAGTTTAAGAATAATTAATGTAAATTGGTTAAGTATTAATTATATTTAATATATTTTATTATATTTAAATATAATTTAATATATTAAATTAATTATTGATATAATGTAATTTATATAAAATAATATATATTGATATATTTTTATTTATATTGGCGACAGCGGAAGGTGGTTGGAGAGACGATAATTATTGGCGGTGATCAGAGGTTAATGAGTGTGACGGTAGCTATAGTTGGTGGTAACTAAATGTAAATGACGATTAGCGAAAGAAAATGAAAATGTGAGAAAATACATTTTTTTATATTTTCATAATTTTAAAAAATTTTAAAAATATTTTTTCATGTTTTTAAAAACTAAAAGCTTACAATAAATTTAAAGTTTTTATATTTAATTTTCAAAAAAATAAAAACAAAAACAATAAACTAAAAATAAAATAATTGCCAAACATGCCTAGCTTTTTCATAACCAACCCAAGCCTCAATATCAAAATTATAATAAAGCCATTTTACACTATGTATATTGTATTAGAAATAACTTTAACGTTTTACTAAAGCATCCCTATAATTAATACCTAAATCATAAGAAACAATTTCATGGCACGGCAAAGCATTAGCTACACACTCCAACCGCGATATATTTCTTGCACCTGTACGGCCCGTTTGGATATGGGAAATTGGAAGAAAAGAAACAAAAAATTTAAAACTAAGCTTTTGTTTGTGAGTTATTTTGGGAAAGAAATGAAAAGAAAAATTAATGATTGATTTTTAAAATTTTCATCCTCTCAAAAATGAAAAAAAATAGAGAAAAGAAAAAAGTTATTTAATAAAATTTTTAAAATGATATTTTTATCCATAAAATAAGAAATGAAACAAAAACTACAAATATGTTTTAATACAAATTAAACCCTTCTAACTTCGTTAGTTTGGTAAATTTTTACTACTCTTTTTAAACATCGTCCCTTCATCTCTTTTCAATAATGTCCTTTTTTATTTTTTTTTCTTTCCTTTTTTTTTTTTCATTACATTTCGAAACTTTAGTTTTATTTTCCTTAGATATATATATACTAGTAAATGCCCGTGCAAAGCACGGATTGTTTACCGCGTTAGCGCCCACTCTTCTTTTTACCCCACGTATATAACTGTCACATCAATTGATATATTTTATTATATAGATTAAATTTCAAATTTTAAAATTTAAAAAAGATGGTTATAAAGATATGGTAGAATTTTATGACT
>QLOD02000033.1:22683245-22694622 GCA_003260245.2 Sideroxylon spinosum | reverse complement strand
ACTTTTAACTAGTTTCAAAAACTTTGGCTAGGTTGGTTGCTAGTCTTAAATAGTAATTTAACTAGTAAATTTTTGAATTCGTTTCCTAATAATCATTAATTCGAGTCTGGTCCAGACCATTAGAACACTTAGTCAGCCACTAACCCTAAGGATCCAGATATTAGTTAAAGTGCGTGTAAACTAACTTGGATATCCTGAGTATTCAAGAAAAGAAATGTGGATTGAGATAAATTCATGAGCCATCATAGTCCAGCTAGCCCGGAAACTCTCAATATTCAAAGAAGAAAAAGAAGGAAGAAGAAAAAAAGTAGGGGGGTTGGGGTGGATTCAAGAACTCCATGGTCAAGCTGGCCCGGATACTCAAAAAAGTAGGTGAGTTGGGGTGGATTCATGAACCCAACATGGTAAACAATTGTGGCTCCCCATACTCAACCCAAATCACCTGCCAAATACCCCATAAAGACGCAAATTGTGAACGGATGGATAAAATTAAACACAGCTGCACAAAAATAAATTACTTGCTACTGCATGATCAAAGTTCCATGCACCAAATCAGTTTTTTCCGCTACAAAAGCAGACCAAAAACATCAACCACCAACTACTAAAGCAGATGCATACGCTCCACATAGGATTGGACTAACCATCTACTGAGAGGCTCCCCATGGCCAACGAAACACCCAGTATTGTTCTTCTCGGTGAAGAAAGGAAATCTAAACATATCCAACAGATTCTCCACCGCATCCCTCACCAAAGAAGCTCCAGTCACCTTGCTTCGCCGGCCCCATCCTGTCACAATGTCGATGCGGCTGGGACAGAGCCCCGACACGAGCATTTGTCTACGAAACCAGGCGAGCGTCCTCGAGAGCGCGATCACAGCAGTCCCATCCGACATGACATGCAAGTTAATCAGCCAGTAACACGAGCTCTTCTGCTTAACTGCATCTGGGTACACATTCTTCTCTGCAGCCACCTCCCAGACAGAGCTAGCCTCCTCCTTCAGTCCTGACTTGTGAAGAAAATCTACCACCGCATCGACAAGCCCTCTCTTGCTTTCTCTATCTTCGCTGTGCATTAGATCCAAGAAGGTGCTCATGTGATCGCGCACGTTCTGGCCATCGGGTCCAGCTGCTGGCATTGACAGTAGAAAAGCATGTGCTGGGTGGCCCGTGACAGCCATGAGCTCACAGCAAAAGCCCATGTCGAAAGATGTTTGAGCCTCGGTGCAACAACTGAGGAGTAAAGTGTAGGTCTTAAGGGAAGGGTTCAGCCCCAAACCAAGCATGCTCTGCAGCAAATTGTACGCATCGGACAGCCTGTGAACGCGAAGAAAAGCACTGAGCAGGGAATTGCAGGTTGGAACATTAGGACGCAAACCCGCATCGAGCATGGTTTGATACCAACCCCAAGCCTTTTCTGCATTTCCAGCCTTGCCCCACAGATCCACTAGGAGACCATAAACAGGCTCATCAGGAACCCAGTTCTTCCGCTTCATCTCTTCAAAAACTGCTTCTGCTTCTTCAAGATGACCACAATGTCCGAGCACCTCCATTACTATGCTGTAAGTCACATTGTCTGGTTCAAATCCTGCATTCTGCATCCGATGATAAAGGTCTAGCACAATTGCATAGTTCCTTGCTTTGGTGTGCAAAGCAATCATGATATTATATGTCACCAGGTTAGGTTCGCAGCCCTGATCAACCATTTCAGAGAATAGCTTCTGGGCAGCATTCAAATGGCCAGCTTTGCCAAGGCAATTGATGATGACACTGTAAGTGAAGGTGTCTGGGGAGAGGCCAGCTTCTTGCATCCTCTGATACATGCACATCGCAAAATCAAGATAGCCAGCTTTTGCATGGATATCAATAAGCGTACAATAAGTGACCCGGTCAGGTTGCAACCCTGATTCCTGCATCTGCTTGAAAGCATTGACTGCTTCCTTCAAGTAGTTTGCGCGACCATAACTGTGAATGATACGGTTGTACGTCACAACATTGGGCTGACATCCATCTCTCCTCATCTCATCAAGCAACCTGTTTATTGCACCAAATTGCCGGAAACGGCCAAGGATGCCAATCATGGTGGTGTAGGTATGTCCATCGTGCTTAAACCCGGCTTGTCGCTTCAGCCAATAGAAAAAGTTAATTGCAACTGAATGGTCTTGAAGCTGCTTAAGGACTTGGTTTGCCTGATATGCGTCCATCGGACAGTTAAGTTTTCTTAGTGCCTCTTCTGTTGCAGGACCCCATTTCGGTTGTCGCAGTATGCGAGATACACTTTCAACCACATGACCATTGTTTGCAAACTGCCTAGATACTCTTTCAACCACATGCCCAGTGCTTGCAAACTGCCTCGCCACTGGAGCGACTCTCATAGGTACCTTTTTCTCCCTTGGGAGTGTGTTTAAACCTTCTACAGTGTCCTCCCTAAACTTTCCTTCGGAACTTTGTGCACTAGACATGAAGTGGTTTGAATGGCCTTTTGATCTAGGAGGGAAAAACATATTCCTATCACGAGAATCTGAGGATACACCATGAGTGTTGACTGCATCACCTGGTCCGTTTTTGGGAATATAAACTTTAGCAGAGCCAGATTTTTCACCTCTACCTTTCGCACCATTAGAGTTACCCGTGAAGTTTGTTCCAGATGCTCTCACGCTGGATGGTTTTCCACGGACGTTCTCCTTTCTCTGCGGTCTCACATTTGAGGATGTGGCGTTGGAAAGGGGCCTTGTACCACCACCAACCATGTAACTCGGGTGTAAGCTAAGTAGTCCGCTACCATCTGACATGGGAATCCTATAGTTAACTAAATCAGACAAAAAACTTACAGCCGCAATGCCTGCCTTAACAAACTGATCAGCAATAAGGGGTGATGAATGCACCATGTCTCTTTGAACAGCATCAGCGGTATTAGCATAGCTGACACAATCTTTTTTTACCAAAGAACTGGTAGTAGATATAACTTGTGGTAGAGAAGTTGGGTGTTTGACTCCATCAGCTTTGTGAGAATCCACCACTTTAACCGCATCACCGGATACTACAGAGCCTGCTCTGGCTGAAGTTTTGGCTACTACGGTGGGTGGTGTTTGTGCCTGTTGCACTTCATTTCTAGAATGCTGCTTCTTTGAAACACAAGTTTCATCTTCAGTACAGGTGCTTGAACTTCCATCTGCAGCACCAGATCGCGACCCATTGAGGAAAAATGACCTAGCAGATTGGGAAAGGGTTCCAAGCTGCTTTGCTCGTAGCATAATCTGTATATACAATTCAAGAGAATGCAAAAGAAACAAGGAAAAAGAAATCAGTAACCCCATCCAGCGGCAGGTTTCAACAGTACTCAAACTGTTAACCTGATAATAAATTTATTATTTCATTTCAAGCAAGAAAAAACACTCGCTACATGCTCATTTACTAGCTCTTCATATCCCCCACCCCCCAAAAAATGGGAAAAAAGTCTGTTATAAGCAATATCACAGCTTACAAGATAATTGTTCTCCTGTAGACATAGTAGTTACAAACATCAAAGTATGCTCAAAAGAGAATGGCCAGAAAACTATAATGATGAGACCTGATACAGCAATTCAAAGAAACTTACTGAGCTAAGAAAAACTAATGTTAACTGCCAAAAATGGGTGACATTATTTACTACTCAAAAAAATAAAGCTGGGAAACTAACAAGCTACCCTGAGATAATAACACCCTACATTTCGCAATTACTGAGCCAACAAGAAATCATGTCTCCTGTAATGCATCCCATCAACAAACAACTGATCTAAAGTTATATATTCTCATTCCTTTTGCGTGTGTGAAGGGTTTTTTTTGGTTGGGGGGGGGGGGATATGAGTAAACGGATCACAGAAGGAAAGATATCTCTAAGCAAATGCATAAAAAAAAAATAATAATAATAATAATAAAAACCCATCTCCCAAGGGCCCAAACCGATCTCAATTATGAAGTAAGAGAAAAATGAAAATTCACTATATCTCTAAAAATTAATTCTATGTAGTCAAGTCAATATTAATTTATGCACTTTCATATCTAGATCCTTAAAGGTCTGCTGATTATGCCCCCTCCACAACCATCGCATTGAAACACAACAGAGCCACATTCAAAGGTTTCTTCAGCCTGTATGAGCAACAACTCCCTTCCCAGCACTCAAAGCATCTAGATTTATTGAATCAAGCAGCATAACTCCCTAGCAACATCACAATGGAAAATAACTGATCCCAATTCATCAGACTTTTTACAAGTTCAACACCTAGTAGGTAACAGGAAACCTCTTTAGGTTACACCAATATATTTTACAGAAAGTCTCACTTTTGGACCTCCCATTTTCATTGTAACACTTACGCCCCTACACTTTCAATTTTTTGAAATAACAACCTTTCACGAAATTCTGTTAACGTGTCAGCCGTTAAATGTTCACATGGAGTTGTTTTCAAGCTAGTTACATAGCCAATTAACAGATGAAACCTTAACGGAAACTAACAGAAGGTCATCATTGTAAAAATAATAATAATCATAAGATAAAAATGAAAGAGTTTAATTATTATAATTAGAAGTTGAGATCTTGAAGTAGGACTCAAAGTGTTCATAGGCAAAATGTAATTTACCCAACCTTTTTCTACCAAGTTTTATATTAAGAACAGAATGCAAGGAGCTGTATAGGCAAAAAAAAAACCTACCTTTATAGGCAACCCCGCCTTGCAAATACTTTTCCAAAGGTTAATTTTTCAGTCTCTTCAACAATGGAAAGGTGGAAGCTAATAACAGAAAATATGCCTTTGCATTTCTTCCATCTCATCCGATACAGCAGCTCAAAGAACCCACGACTCCAATTACTCCTGAACAAGTTGAAAAAAAATAAGGCTGCTGTAATTTATGTTTGTAACAAAAAACATAACTGTGCACTGTTCCTTACAGGTGATTGACCCACATGCCGAATATTAACTTCAGCAGACATGTGAGACTTCTAGAAACAGAAGTTACAGAACCACAGAAGTCAAAAGGCAGATTGGGGGGGGGGGGGGAAGCTCATGATATATTTTCTTAATAAGTAGATAATAGTTTATAATTTAGAAATTATATGAGAGAGAGAGCGAGCGAGCCAGAGAGAGAGAGAGAGAGGGAGGGAGAAATGTTAACAGGAACAGAAACTTACAATCTTGCATGGTGTTACAAAAACTTACAATCTTGCATGGTGTTACAAAAACTTACAATCTTGCATGGTGTTATACAAAACTATGTAATATCTGATGAGAATATGTGATACAAGTGCAATGATTAGCATATGAAATAACAATCAAATCTCTTAACTGTCTTTCCTACATAAATATAGGAAGCGGTCAAAGGGAATGACAAGGCCATAAGCAAAAAGTAATAATAGGCTCAAGGAATAAGAGGCAAATAGACCATTTGAACCACACCAAAGTAAATGCAATTATACTAATAAAAGAAAATATGGCTCAGCGACTTCAGTCACAAAGAGAGCGGTAAAAAACAGAACAGGAGTTGCAAGGCACCCAATATTTGTTGTAGCCTAGAAGCAGAGTTCTATGAAGGCAACCATATAAGACTTGGAAAACATGCCCACATGCAACGAAGCCAATTATTAGTATTTGTGCTACCATTTCTTGTAATTTCCACCTAGAATAGAAATGGATTTGTAACTTAAATAACTTTTGATCTGTTGGCTCAAAGCAAATGACCACATTTTAACTGGCCTTAACAAGATAGTGCAATCCTATGTTAAATGGGTCAATATGTTGGAGTCATCTAATTTTAGATAGTGCAATCCTGGGTTAAATGGCTTGATATGTTGGAGTTGTCTAATTCTGAAGGCCAGAGGACACGTGAGCATTGCTAAATATGCAAATTTTTAATATTCCTACTCAAGCTACAAAAGAATCTGTTAAGTTGTGCACAATCCATTAAGCATGAATAGCTTACTTATTTTGAAGTAACCAAGTCACATATTTTATGTACAGTTAGATTGTAACTTAAGTTGGTACCAAACAAGTTTTCTAAGGTCGTGTCCTATTAGACAAATCAAGCACGGATTTGCTAACTCTCGCCTTTGAAATAAAAAAACCCGCTTCTCCCCAGGGAGCTCCTCATCCCTCCCCACTAATTTCTCATAGAAGGGCCTCTTCCCGAAAACACCATTCTTTTTGGGGAGCCAGCAGACACCATCCTCCCCTGAGTCATGGCTAAAGACTAGGAGTAAAGATGCCTCAACAACTCAAGGAAATCTCCCATCTCCCAATCCTACAAGATTCTCTATACATAAAATATATTAAATCAGTTCACTTATTATGTTCTTCATTCAATACCATTAGTAACCTATAAGCTAGGTATGAACTTTCTATCCCATATTTATTATTATTATTACTACTACTATTACTCAGGGTATTTGAGCCAACTTGGGTGCACTTTGATTAATTTTGAGACCCTAAAGTTAACAACAGGATAAGCTTTTAGTGGCTCTAAGGAAACTCAAATTGATGATCATCGGGAAACAAACCTAAGGTCTGCTCAGTTGAGCTTACCCATAGGATTTTTCTCCCCACATTAATGCTTCCGTTGACACTTGATATGTATCGTCCCATCATTTAGTATTCAGCCTTTGTACATGTCATACCTTCTACAGCCTCTTATCATTTCCTAATCCTTTTGGATTGAACTTTCATTTTTAAGAAATCTTATATATTTCTTTTTAACATAATACTGCTTTGCAGTTCCATTTAGACATTTAACAACTTATATTACATGTGTATATTAGTATATATATAAATTTTCCACCAATGGCCCTTGAAATTTGAATAAAACTAGCTACTTATTGGTTAAACAGCAGTCCCTTCATTGACTTGACTGGGCAATTAGCACAGTGCTCAACACACTTCACATGTCAGCAGCTAGTGAAGTGCCTTTTGCCTTAAAGCTCACTGTTTTTTTATAGAATTCTCAATAATTATCTAATTGCAGTAGAGCAATGAGGATAAAGTTCCATACTCAAATATCGAGATATTGCAATTTACGCCATTTTCTTTCATTATCCAAGACAACTTTAAGTTGCATCACAAGAACAAAATTATTGCTTGCTCATTTTTTTTTATTTAAATAAATAAAACTAAGGTGCAGATATCACAGCCCTACTTTTTCCCCACGCAATCCAGTTAATTCATATATCCTCTATTTTCTCCAAGCAATCCAATAATTTCTCCACATAACCCACAAATTGCACCTAAAGTTCCAAAAATACCCCTTCCCCTCCTAAAACTCTTAAAATTGAAAACTCACTGTTAAAATGATATAATGTTTTTAGAATATACAAGTCAAAATTTCGTACTTGTTGCAGTAAGAGACTATCGAAATGTTATATGGTCATTGAAAAAATAAAAATAAAACGATAAGAGCATACTGAAATATTTTAATTTTTTAGCAACCAGTTGCTAAAATGTTTCGTTTATTTTGATGTGAAAGTGTCGAAAGTTTATGTGATTTATTGCTAAATTTTTTCAATAACTGATTATTGAAATTATTTAATTTTTTCAACAAATATTTGTTGGAAATATGGAGGGCAAAGAGGTCATTTCGCATTAGGGCATTTTTGTCCTAAGAAAATTTAACCGGGGAGAAACAAAAGGACTACGAATAGCACCATCCTAAAAATATTGTTCGCTTCACTTGCGTAGTATTAACACCAAAGCTTGTGTTTTTATTCGACTTTGTGCCAAGGCTAAGAAAAAGATGACAATAATGACATCAAAATTTTTCTTCTAATTTAAGATTAATACAAAGACTATCAAAAATTTGTATCCAAAAAAGTGCATTGAGGTTGTTGTAGTAAAGTGCACATCCAAATAATTAGCATTTGAAATCACAACTTGCACGAGTATGGTACCCCTGCTTGCACCACAAGACTGTCAAATCTACATAGTCCAGAAAGCTCTCTCCACAACAAAATACATTTACCAAAACAAGAGACTGGCTTACTTCCAAAAGCAAAAACACCACTTCCAATACTCTGAAAGAACTATACCAGTGCATAGAATCAAGTAATCAGACTCATTTCATATGTATATATACACATAAATAGACCAATGACAATTTTGACCGAAAAATGGTTATTCTACTTTGAGTTGATATGCAAAAGCATCAATCTTCACAATTATCCGAGGACAATCTACAAAACCCACGTTCCAGAACACACAATCAAAGCCAAAAAACACAATCATTCAATAATTTACAGCTAAAGAACAGAATAAAAAGGAAAGCTAAAGCCCGAAAATGGAACAATTATTCCACAGCACAAAGAGAGTCTTTGGGTGAAGAATTACCTCAAATGGTTTACGGCTTGCTGGGGAATCTACAGAGAGGAGAGTTTTATAGAGAGAGAAAGGAGAGATGAAGAGGTGGTAAGACGAGAGGGTTAAGGAAGGAGGCGGCCTTTGCCCTGCCGTCAAACCTCGTGAATTTCCAACCTACTTGGGGATCAAGTCTTTCGAGAGAAGGAAGGGAGGCTGATTCTTTCTTTTTCCTTTTTTTTTAAATTTAACGTGACAACCCCACTTTTTACTTTAGATTTTAAAGCCGATGATTATAATTGGATGTTTTGAATTTTCTTTTTGGTTCCAATGTTAGATGGTAAAAAATTGCAAGAAATACTGCAAGATAAAATAATTAAAAGATTATTGTTAATGAAATGCGATATCAAAATGCTTTATTCTGTATTCGTTTTCTTTGTATTTTAGTTCTGAATGTATTCTCTTTACATTTTAATTCTACCAATTTCAATAGTCATTTTGATATATATTGTGTTTTGTCTCATTTATTTCTTTTTATCCTCTTCTATGTTTTATTCTGAATGTATTCTCTTTACATTTTAATTCTACCAATTTCAATAGTCATTTTGATATATATTGTGTTTTGTCTCATTTATTTCTTTTTATCCTCTTCTATGTTTTATTCTTGAAAGCAGGTATACATATATCTGATAATTTTAGTTCTTCCTTCTCATCCTTTCTTATCAGTGATCTAATAATTTCTTCTGGTCTTATTTGTATTTTAGTTCTGAATGTATTCTCTTTACATTTTTATTCTACCAATTTCAATAGTCATTTTGATATATATTGTGTTTTGTCTCATTTATTTTTTTTTATCCTCTTCTATGTTTTATTCTTGAAAGCAGATATACATATATCTGATAATTTTAGTTCTTCCTTCTTATCCTTTCTTATTAGTGATCTAATAATTTCTTCTGGTCATATCCTTTCTTATCAACCTACTGATCTAATAATTTCTTCGTATTATATCTTATGATTTTCCTTTTCCTTCTTATCTTTCATCTGGGTACTGAGTCTAAATTTCTCATGGTCTCTGTTATATGTATTATTTACATTATACTATATTATACTATATTATATCTTAATTTCTTCTGATTTACATTATACTATTATATCTTAATTTCTTCTGATCTTTTTCTTCTTTCTTCTTATCTTCTTTTCTTAATTTCTTATGATCTACCTATCAAAATGCATTGTATTATATCAAAATGCATAATATTAGAAAAAGATAAAGAGAAGACCATATAGGATAAGAAGAAAATACATATATTTCTCTCTTCTTCTTATCCCAATTTATATATTGATCTTTTATTTAATCACCTTAAGTTAAGAGGAATACCAGAATAATAGATATCTATCTATACATATATACACTATATTATCTGAATATCATATAAAGATAAAAAGAAAAGGCAATGCGAGATAAGAAGAAAATAAAAAGAAACTAAAGTACAAATTTAGTTGAAATAGGTAGAACTAAAATTCAAATAAAATGCACACTTTTCATTAACAGTACTCTTTCAATATCTTAGAAAATATTTGTTATATTTTTTACAACAAATAAAAAAAAAAACATTCCTAAGGTTTTGGCACTTTGCTTTTGAACTTTTATTTTCTCTAACAGTTTATTAAGTATAAAAAGTTAATTATTTATTTTTTTTCCTAAATTTATTTTTAAAATCTCACATTTGATTTGATAAATACATTTTTATTAGGTTGATTTTTAAAAGAAATATTGAGATTGGCATTAAAATTTAAGTAATATTACATTTTTCTTATAAATACTAACATGAAAATTTTAATTTGAAATATAATTCATTAGCATTCATCATAAAATTGGGTTCACTTTTTTTTTTTTTTTTTATTGGGTCGGGGAAATCACATGTCAACGGGTTGATGGCTACTAATACTTAGGCTTAATTTGAGGTAAAATAATAATAATAATAAAATTAATTTGTTTTTTGTAGCTAGTTAAAATACATTTAAAAGGGATACTTTTTATTGATAGTACATACTTTTTAATGAAAGTACTCTTTCAATGTCTTGAGCAGTATTTTTTATGTTTTTTACTATCCTAACAACAAATTAAAAAAGTCCTGATCTTTTGGCACTTTGCTTTCGAACTTTTCTTTTCTCTAACAATTTGTTTAGTACAAAAAATTAACCAATTATTTTTTCATAAATTTATTTGTAATATCTTGCATTAATTTGATAAATACATTTTTATTAGATTAGTTTTTAAATAAATATTGAGATTGGCATTAAAATTTAACTAATATTACATTTTTTAATAAATACTGACAGAAATAAATTTAATTTGAAATATAATTCATTAGCATTAATCATATAATTGGGTTAATTTATTTTTCTATTGGGTCGGGGCAATCAAGTGTCAACGGGTTGTTGGCTGCTTATGTATGGCTTGAATGCTTGACATTTAGTATAAAATAATCAACTTTTGTAATTTGGATGTTTAACAAAATATCAAAGTTTTTGTTATTTTTCAATTCAGTAATAATAACTTGTTGAGTTTAAAAGTTACGAAAATTTGTATTAAACACACAAAAAGTTGCTAAAAGTTACAAAAATTTTTACCAAATACTCAAAAGTTACCAAAAGTTATTAAAAATTACCAGTTATTTTATCAAACACACCAAAAATTTCAAACACTAACTTTTAACCCAAAAAAAAAAAAGTCAAAAATTGCTAAAGTTGAACTTCTAAACTGCCCCTTAGGCTTAATTTGAGAAAAAGAACAAAAAAATTAACCTTTAAGTAATTAATTTTTTTATTAATTTGATATTTTTAACCTTTCATGATTTAAAAAAATTTAAAATATAAAAAGGATAATTTAATTATTTCAAAAAAAAAAACTGAGTAATCAAAAGTTGAACTTCTGACTACTCATCCCAAATAAAGACTTAGTTACAGCGTACTTTTGGTATTCTTATACTTATTATGTTTATAATACCAATGTATTTGATTTTATTTTTTAATACCCAAAAAATGCTATTTACTGTGAAAATGAAAAAA